>LAPY01000488.1:113733-127588 GCA_000970635.1 Eragrostis tef | reverse complement strand
AAGGATCCGTGGTGTCTGCTGGCTGAGACGCTAAGCGCAGCGCGGGATTGGTGAGGCGGTGCACGGCTTCGTGGGGAACCACTTCAGCGCAGGCGAGCAATGCCGGTGAACCGAGTCGCGGCGGCGGCGGAGTTGGCGAGGTGCTTCGGCGACTGCCTGTTGGTGAATCAGGTCAGTGACCGTTCGAATCCGAACAACTTGGTTTCCTCCTCAAACCCTAATTTCCTCTGCCGCATCGCCGGGACGAAACCCTAGAAGAGGCGCCGCATCGTTTCCCCTTCTGCTCTTCACTAGTCTGACCCTTACCCGACCCCCCACCATGCAGCTTGTCGCCAGTACCGTGTCTGCTCCTGGCGGGTTTGGACCCCTCGTGATGCGTCGTCACCACTGCTCGACAGAGAGTAATACACCGTACACAGGTACGACTCAGCGAGCTCCTTAAGTTAGAGGATTTTATGGAACCCAGTGAACTGTTTGATTGTTTTGCGCAGATTTCGAATTAGTTTCTGCACTAGACTGTTACATCTTCAAAATGTAGGCTAGTTCTGAACGTTGATGTATGGGGAGAAGTTTAATAAAGTGACATATCTGTATTTGTTCAGGATGTAGGGAGAGATAAACATAAAGACTGAGCTGTCACACTTTTAAAGGGTGCCACTGATTTTGATTTCCCCTGTGTGGAATGAAACAGGACTATCTTTCTGATCAATGTGTTTCATGCATTTCACATGCATGTTGATGTGCACACTACCATGGTTTGCACATGAACTGTGCTTTTGGTATTACCTTTATCTTATATGTCTTGAAGTGTTCTTTGGTTCCTAGTTAAAAACAGGAAGCAAAGCTTCACATTAGCGTGGCATCCACAACTTTTTTTTTTCATGTTGGTGTTTTTTGTTTATTGTAACTATGGCTATCTTGATGATTTGGTCTATATGTTTATATATGTTGGAGAATGATTGATTCTGTGCTTCCACTTGCTGGCAATTAAGCAGACCACGACCACTACTCCTTGTAGCTAGACTCATGTAATTGAACAATAGCTCTTTCGGGCTAATACGCAATATTTATTTTAGAAGTTCAAGTTGGTTGGTATTGTAATTGTAATTACCTTCTGTAGTCGCTCTGAAAGTAATGTGTTTATGTACTTCTTCCACATGCTTGCAGTTAGGCAGTTCTTCCTATTTAAATACGCCACATTCTTTTAAATGAAAATCAAATTGTGTCCTACATTTTTTGTACAAAATAGCCCTCCTAATTTCTTGGTTCCATCTACTGCAGTTTCTTTTGGTGCACCTTCAAAAAATGGAAAAAGTCTCATTATGTGATTGATTGAAAATTTAGTATGTCTCGATTGCTCATTACATGTGAAGTAATGTCTACTTGTTGTTCCTTGGTTCCTGGTAACTTCTCTTACTGAAGAATCCACTTTTCATTGCTTCTTATTTTGGGTTAGCTGTATGTAAGCTTCTCTGCTGTAAGATTTAGCTTTGGAATGTGTATAAGACAGGGTATTGTATCAGTATGCATCATTCTTAAATTGCATGTGTATAAAGTTTCCATTCCAGGTCAACTAAAACATGTTAGCTTGATATAAGATGGTAAAAAGATCACTCATTGATCTGCTGATAACTTAGTGTTATATGTGTATTATCTGTAGATTGTCTGATGGATAAAAAATTGTTATCCAGTCTCCACTTCATTTGAGATTTGCCATTTTTTTGGAGGGCATTTTCTCTTCTGGTTGTATTACTTAGAACACTTTAAAAGGGTCTTATTGATACTTCGGACATAAGTAAAAACTGAGTTTTTAATAGGTTGGTTTTAGAAGTGTATTGGTCAATTCTTTTTGCATCAGATATTGTATGGCCAATGTAGATGGTGGCGTATGCTTGTTGCATCTTCGACAGGCTCATAGTGGTCATGTGAATTAAAGAATGAAATTCCCCATTGAGGGTGGATCTCTTCTTATATCAATATGACTAGACGGGGATTTAGATGGAGTGGTCTGTAAGGTTCTGTGGCATGCATAGTTAATTGGCCGATGGCACTAAATTGGTAGAACAACTATGCCTTCTCAATGTTGCATATGAGAGTTGGGTGCCAGAAAATTGAAATGCCTTTTTAGAAGAAAATGTAGGTGCCTCCTTGCCATTTTCTTTCCACTCTCGTGGTTGCTGACCTGATGAATGTTGATATGCAACTGTAACTGCGCATTCTTTTGAGAATAATCACGCCTTAGCTGCTGCGAATCTCTGTTCCATAATTTGGCTTGTTCTTGTTAGAAATAAACTACCAGTTATGTAGAAGTAAAGAATCAGACTTCTGTGCTGAGTGCTGAATGTTGCTGACTTGTATCTTTCAGATGCATGCCTTATGCTTGTGACCAATAGTTTGGTCTGCTAGCTAGGTTGCAAATTGTTTTCCATCAATTTACCCAATGGTCAAATTACTTATCAGTGTTCAAATATGGTCAAATAGTCCCAACATTTTTGTCAAAACATAAAGCGACTAGGGTAGCCAGTGTGTGCTCACGATCTCGCGTTCCTTGGCCGGCCTATTGGATGTTTCTTTGTTGAACATTTGAAGAGTTTTGAAAGTAAAGGGTTATCACTATAATTTATCAACTATATAAGGTAAATAATGCTGATCACATGTTGTTACTGATTTTCTGAGGGTTCAAATAAAGTACTCTTAAACTAATCAGAATCACGTTCATATGAATGCTGCAAAATTGGCTGAAAAGTAAGAATGAATCAGTACATGCATCTCCTTATTTTGCATGGTGCTACTTATTTTACTTTAACGACATTCACCTAGACTGGATGCATTATTTAAATGTTATTATTAGTTACTTTTAGAGATGGGCTTGCGACACTTCACACATGTTTCTGGAAGTCATTTTTCTTTTTCTTCTCTCTTTTTAATTTATTTTTGTTACGAATAATGAATGCAGGCTCTTGAGTAATGTAATGCATTACATTTAATATTACTCCTACTTCACACGTGTCTACACATCATGTTCCGTGTTATGCAGATTTCATATTTATCATCTTTTGACCACCGTGTTTTGTTTTGTCTAATATTTCTTAGTTGCCCTTCTTTGAATATTGGAGGTAGTAGTTATTTTCGTCATAGGCTTTAGCCTTAACACTAAGTTGAGTATTTTTCTTTTTATTTGGTAAATTTCCTGGATGATGTGACAATGCTTTCCTGTTGTTTATGCAGAGATTATATTGTGTTTGATGGATCACCCAGGCGGAGAGTTTACTTATGTCATTGACCCATTCAGCATAAGACCACAAAGTACTGTTGTTGCCTTGTTTGGCGACAATTAGGTCCAAATTGTTTCCTACGATCCTTGTTAGATCGACTGATAATAGGTAAAGCTTCCTGTGAAGAATCCATAATGCCCATTCTGGTGGTGTGTTTGAAGAACATTGTTGGGCCGATCAAGGTCCACAAAAGCCTGGTCGGGCAATGTTGAAGAGTCAAGTTAACGAGCAAATTCCGAGCGTCCTGGAAAAGGCGACCTCGATGTATTGTTAAGTTAACGCGCTCTGCCAAGTATTTCAACTGCCTCTTTAAGGCACATTAAGATATAAAAGAACGGCCTGCTCATGGCCTACTAACGCGAGCATTAAGGGTGCATGAAGCCCACTAAAGGCCCTTTACTGTTTCGCAACGGCCTGTCAACGGCCAGTTACCTGATCGTACCAGCCTGTTAACTGCCTACAACGGCCTGTTAGGGCCCATTAGCGGTGGCCTGCTAACGGCCCAGTAAGATACGAAACAGAGCCTGCTAAAGGCCCATTAAGGTCGAGCTACGGTCTGCTAAAGGCCCATTAAAGGTGCTGGTAAGGCCCGCTAACGGCCCGTCACCTAAAACCCTAGTATACAAAACAGAGCCTGCTAAAGGCCCATTAAGGTCGAACAAGGGCCTGCTAACGGGCCCATTAACGATGCGCAACGGCCTTCTAACGGCCCATTAGTGGTCAGGTTACGGCCTGTTAAGGGCTTAGGGCTTAGACTTTACGGCCTGTATAGGGCCCAAAACGACACAAATTTCATCCTGCTTAAGGCCCATTAAGGTCGAACAAAGGCCTGCTAACGGGCCCATGATGCGAACGGCCTGCTAACGGCCCATTAGTGGTCAGGTTACGACCTGTTAAGGGCTTAGAATTTACGGCCTGTTAAGGGCCCAACATCACAAACTTCAGCCTGCTTTAGGCCCATTAAGATCAAACAAAGGCCTGCTTACGGGCCCATTAACGATGCCCAACGGTCTGCTAACGGCCCATTAGTGGTCAGGTTACGGCCTGTTAAAGGTTTAAGGCTTAGACTTTACGGCCTTTTAAGGGCCCAACAGGACACAATCTTCAGCCTATTAAAGGCCCATTAGGATACAAAACAGAGGCTGCTAAAGGCCCATTAAGGTCGAACTACGGTCTGCTTACGGCCCGCTAACGGCCAGTCAGTATACAAAATAGAGCCTGCTAAAGGCCCATTAAGGTCGAACAAAGGCCTGCTAACGAGGCATTAACGGTCTACACAACGGCCTGCTAACGACCCATTAACGGTCAGGTTACGGCCTGTGGGCTTAGGCTTAACGGTAACATGACACAAACTTCAGCTTGCTAAAGCGCCCATTAAGGCGGTCCATCGGCATTGTTGAGGCCCATAACTCGTGGACTACTGCGTGCTAAAGGCCCATAAAGCTGATATTGGCCTGCTAAAGGCGTGTTACGGCTCACTCAAGGGCCTGGTTGAGGCCCAATAGTACTGGCACAACGGCCCGTTAAGGCTGAGAAAGGAATACAACGGCCCATAGTACCTCTTCAAGTTGAACGTGTACTGAAGCGAGAATACAGTTAATTCCTGCTCCCAAGGTTCTTAAATACAGGACAATTCGGGCCAATAATCTAGTTCATTTCAAACTAGACTAGCTATCTTAAATGTCATAATCGAAAACGGTAGTGCAGATCACTGTCCGCCATTTCAGTAGGCCCCATCAAGGCCATCCTACTCTGCTAGTCGCATAAGACCGCATTTACATAAACAAATGTCCCATTATTACAACATCAAATGTCTAAACAAAACTGTGAAACTGGGCGGAGATAGTTACTACTCTACAAAATAACAAAATAATTCTTCAGAGAACTCCATTGATGCACTTGCGCAATCGTGTACATCGTCGTATTCATTGATTTGATACTTTCGGAAGGAGATAACGATACTGAACTGCAAACACGAGCATGCAATGTTAGCAAAAGAGCAAAAATCATCACATACAAAGATAAAACTAGGATACTATGCGAAATTGACAAGGCAAAAACATTTATGAGTTAAAGCAATTCAACAGGAAAAGGAGATTCACCTTTCAATGTTCTGATCTATAGTTGGCTTTATTGTGGTGTAAAAATTAGTATGATGGTTTCGAACACATTAGGGAGCCTAAAAAAGCATCAAGCTACTTGTTCAAAACTAATCCATTGTGGAGCTGATTGTGCATCAGTACATACACTGAGCCAATCTTGCAGCATGGTAACTTTAAGCATTGTAAATAGTAAGAATCCTCTTATTCTATTCAGGATTTCAGATGCAGTGTTTAGTCTTGGCAGATTAATATGTGACACGGATATGAACTTGTAGAACACAGAAAAATGTTTAGGAAACAGAAGTCAAAGATGATGAAAAAAAATATACAGTTGCCAAAGGCAATAAGTGCATATGATAACCTCTATTGGTCTTGTCCGGAGAGGACAATTCAGAAATTTGGTACAAATTTGCAACATAATCCCTCTGATACAAAATATAGAGTATGAAAGTATATTTATGGCGAATCTAGTCACATTATTCTTACATTGTCAACCGGTATATTTGTCTACATATTGAATATTGATGGTCAAAATTTAAAAAGTTTGACCAGCAGGATTGCAGGAATCCTAAAACAACTGACATTTTGAATCAAAGAGTGTATGTCCAGAGCTATTAACTAAAACGACTTGTGGAACTTAATAATATAGGTAAACGATTTTTAATAATGTAACATGCCACCAGCCGCCGGATCAGCTGGTCACAGCAACAGAGCATCGCCCAAATGAAATATAAAGCTGATCCCCAAGTAAGTACATAGTAGAACATCCATCCACTGTTCTAGCTACGCAAATATTAAAAGCAAATTAGACAAGCATCCACTGTTGTGTTAGTGGTTCTGCTGATTTAATGAAACATTACTGCAGGTCCCAAAAACATGTCGCTGGAGCAAAGTAACCAAAGGGTCCAAAAGGAAGTCGTGCATGCATATGAGCTTTAACCCACGTGCCTCGTTTCCAGCGCATTTAATCCCAGCAAAAAAATATTGGCCAATAGGAATCGAACCTGGATGGCACTACGTCACGCGCACATGCTCCAATTACTCAGCCAAAGAAATGTTTCTGATTACGAAGTGCTTGCAACCCTATTTAATATGGAAAATACTGGTTCATTAATCTCTCCTTGGTATGTGAAATTATGTCCAAACCGACTTTCTTTTTGGAACCTGGAGGGATTTTTTTGTGTGTAATCTAAAGAAATATAAGCTAACCGCATACACTAGTCCAGTAAGGAGATTTGAATAATCCGATTCAAGAATGAAAAAAAAAATAGTGTAAAGGAGAGAACATTCCAACAATGATAACACATGCAACATATATACTCTATGATGAAACATTACATGCAAACCTAGACGCACTCGCAAACAGATGATTAATAAGTAAACTCACAAGATCAGAACAATAGGCATCTAAATATTTTATACCAACTGCCTGCAACTTGCAACCATTTATTACCTTATGGCTAAACGGATGGAATTACTTTATAATTTCTTATCGGAGCTTGAGGACAACAACATGCGACAGCCTTTCTTGACAAACTATTAAAGCGAACAATTTAGAATAGCATGCCTTCTCGACAGCAAATTTAGATAGTGTAAAACAATTCAAACTAGGCTGTTCAACACCCATGTAGGAAAGGGCATAATAGGCTCTAATGTGAGTCACATCAGCAAGAAATGAGCTGTTTAACATTACAGATATAGGCACTATAAACAATAATAATTTCTGTTTGTATCTACAGGTGAAAATTACCAGAAGTTACAAAATATTTTGCATACCTAACTGTGAAACTATGTTCATTAATAACCAAAATGTAAAGAATCACTAAAATTGCTCACAGAACGATAACAGATCTCACTCTATACAAGCAAAGCATGAGAAACTCAAATGAGAGCATCCACTAACAAGTATTTGGAAAGTATATGAAAAGTAGCCATACCTGTGAAAGCCACTGACTGAATAGACCAAGTGCGCTTCCTGATATAGGCATGTGCTTAGAGTTCAGGCCGGCGCATAATTCGAGGCTGATATTGCAGAAAAAAATACAACTAAGACGAATTATATCACCAAATAAGTCTCAGAAAAATTGCAGAAACCCCCAGATGGCCAAACCCTTACAATCTTACACAAGCCAGGTTCCCTAAGAGACTTCTGTGTTCAACAGTTAGATATGGTTTTGCCCAATCTAGCTCACAGACTGCATTTCACAACACAAACCCTCACGAGCTGCGAAATTACAAAATATGGAACCAGCATCAACAGTAAGCATGGAACACTAGCTTGGGTTCAGATAGACCTGTTCCTTAACCCAGGATCTAATTAATCGAATTCATGTGCAACAAATCCAAACCCTAACATCTCATCGTTAATCAAAATCCGAACATCACTCGCAGCCATCAAACCCTAGCTTTACCAGATGCTACCGAATTTAATCCAAACCCTAGAATTTCTTAAATCCCAAATTCGCATGGCTCTAACCAGGCAAGCACAAACAGCGCGTAAGACTGAAAAGGGAACCACGGTTTGTGCCCTATGCCCCATATGGCGAATCCACAACGAATTTGCACGAAGGGGAGACGAGAGGAGCAGGAGGAGGCGACCGTTAGCAACTCACCACCGTGACATGGAGAGCCCTTCATGTATTACAGCGCCGAGACAGCGCGCCGTCGCCGCCGGAAGAGGAGACGAGTGTCACGAGACGAGACGAGGAGCTCGGCCCGGCAACGGGGATGATCCCCGCGGGGGAAAGGGACTCATCCCCGTCCCCGACCCGATAAGCTAACGGGGGAGATTCTCGCCCCATCCCCGTCCCCGACGGGGAACGGGGCCCTGCGGGGTCGGCATCGAGCTGCCGACGGCGAGGGACGAGGGCGGTAGGCAGCAACGATGGCGCGGTGCCACGAGTCGTGGGACGCGGCGGCGCCCTGGCGCGACGCCGCAGCGCCCGCGGGAGGTGCGGCCGTCGTGCGCGTGCAGACGGGGCGGTGACGGCGCGACGCGGTAGCACGGGACGGGAGGAGCGACAGCGGCGTGGGCGCGCTCGTCGCAGGAAGCCGAGAAGAGCGATGGGTGCGGCCTGCGGAAGGAGGCAGGCGGCGGTGGATTAGGTTTGAGAGTGACTGGGTGAGAGCAAAGGGTAGAAAAGGTATTGGGCTGGGCTAGATTTTGGCGGTGAGTAGTATTGGGCTATTCTCACCTGGGCTGAATCAGAGCAATGGGTCAGATTTTTATTCTCCTTATTTGGGGTCCCATGGATCCCCGACGGGCGGGTTTGGAGCGGATTTCTTATAAATAGCGCGCGCTACCCGTAGCTCACGAGTAGCACGCTTTAAGATTCGTGCTAAGCCTAAATAATCCGACGGTTCACTCTTTCTTCCTCCTTCCTCACCCCGCGCCGCCGACGGCCCGCGCGTCTCGCGCCTCGCCCTCCGCCTTCCTCGCGCCACGTGCCGCCGCACGTCCGCCCTCCGCGCCGCCCCCGCCGCTGGAACAATTATTCCGGCCGCCGAAACAACTGTTCTGACCGCCGAAACAACTGTTTTGGGCCGTGCTACGTGAGCGCTTCGCGTAGGGTGCAGTGGATATAGGACGCCCCGGTTTGGAGACCCTCGAAACGATAACAGCTCTTTAGGCCTCGTTCGGTTGTCTAGGATTGCTTCAGGGGACGGATTCCTTTCAGGAATGGATCAAGTGGATCCGTTCGTGTCACTCGATCCGGTTAAGTGAGTGGATTCCTTCCTTCCACGTCCGTTCCATCCGTTCGGCATGCAGGGAGTTACGTGGGTGGACAAGATTCTATTACTAGCTATTAATAGCTACTCCCTACTGCTACTTTTCTTTTGTCAAAACATGTTTACGGACGATCTAGAAATCATTGTTCAGCCTGTACACTATCTACTGCTTCGAGAAACATCACATATCATAATTTGTTCGTTCCAGAATGTGTACATGCTTGAGTTTAATCAATTGACAAAAAAGTAGTTGCAGAACAAGTACCAAATGAAGTCAGGTCTTTTCTCAAATAGCTAATCTACATTCAAACCAACAAGCACCAAAACAAATGGTTCTTCTAAAGATCTGTGGTTGAGCATAGTTGGAAACTTCAGTTTTTTATGCTGGCATTTGGGTTGGCAACAGCCCAAATCTCTTCTTCATCAGGTAGTGCTTGCAGCAGTAGTTGTCCTCTGGGGAGAAGTGAGCTGCACTACAAGCAACAATTTCAGTATACTTCAAAAGTGCATGAGTCTGGGCATTCTAGTAACCCTATGATGTAATAATATGAAACCAAACATCACTAAAGTTTGATCAGTACTAGCTAGAACGAGAGAAACAAATGTGTACAGATTTTTATGCAAGCAAAACATGAGTATACTAGCTAGACCATACTATCAAAATCTGTACTGAATGTAAGAGAGAAAGGCATATCACAAAACTACTTCACATTTAACAAATTGACCAGATGGGCCGAGACCTTTCTGTAACAAAACACTATGCTGGAGTTGCTCTTATACTAGATATAGCTGGGAAGTACAAGAACAAAGAAACAAATTAACAGTAGAAGTAGTTACTTAATGAACAGATAAGGCCATAAGGGCATGTAGGAGACAATATGTAGATTGTTAAGCATGTCATTCCATAGTTCTGCAGCAGCAACCAATTGACAGTTGGACTCAATTTATAATGTAATGCAAGCAAGATCATACGCAACTCATGTATAAAAAGTAGTTGTACCTGCTAGGCCATTTCCAACCATCGCTGCCAAAATATAGGTCACAAAATGTATTCATGTAAGATTATTAAACATGCATGGTCCTTTCTGTTATTGTTCATGCCCAAATTTACAAATAATTCAGGGCAAAGAAAGATGGAAGAAAAGAATTTCAGTTACTGTTCTTTAAATTGGACACTGGAAGGTGGAGGTTCGACTTCCATAACTCACTGCTGGTGGAAGGATCTATGAGTAACAAGGAAAATTATCTGAGCCAAGCGGAGAACGACATATATCATCAATGGCACAATATCTCAGAACACTCCACACTAACTCTAACTGTTGGCAAAAAAATAAACTATAATAGAAGGATTCTTCACAACAATATATTGTGCTGGCAGAAAAGAAACTATAATGCTCATAATATGAAACATCTTCTCATTAATGCAGTTGCATCTCTGACTAACTGCTCTACTTCAAATTTCTCAAGGATCCTCCAATAATTCAAGTACCATATTACAGTTTCAAACTAACTTCCACACCGGGAAAAATGAAGCAATGAGGCATCGTCGTTTTGCACTAGTTCTAGTAGTGATGCGGCATCTGCTGCTGTGCATGACGTTTTACCGGGGAGCTACACTACAACTCAAGAACAGCAGCAGAAGCTCCGGCGACAGAGACGCAATCTTCTGATCAACCAACGACATTTGGATAACACTTTACTCACCAGCCACACCAGATAACTACGCCACCAAGCACAACGCCCCCACCACCCCGCTCTGTGCCATCTCCTGCAAGATCGGATCGATCCACGCTAGATCCGCACACTTTGAAGCAAGACCAGCCAGCAAATCCAAATAGCGTACAGACGCAAGAACAAGAATAAAGAACAGAAAGCGGGAGAAGAGGGGAAGAGGCGATTGATGCGATCACTGCCGACTGCCGAGCACGCCGACCTCAAAAAACAAGAACCTAGGGCGTGAAGGAGGGAAGACAGAGGAAAGCGAAAGGATTACCGGAGAGGCAGGAGGCAGAGGACATCGGGTGGAGGACGCCGTCGTGGCCGTCATGGATGCGTCGGGCCGTCGCCTCGTGCCGCCGCCTCTCCCCGCTGCTCCCCTCGCCCCTACGCGTCTCGCTCGCGAGACGGTTCCGTTCCGTAGGGTCGAGGACACGGCCCGCTTCCGCGCGGATGGAGGAGTGAAACGGGCTGTTCCGGCCCATTGTCGTTCCGGGCCATGACTAACCGAACGGTCGTTCCGGAGCGGACCAAATTTCATTCCGGACCCGATCGTTCCGCGCGGAACGCGGGCGGTGTAACACCCCAACTTAATGCAACTGTTAAAAAAAAGAGTAATTCAAATTGACAAAGATTTGGGACAAAAGAATCGAAAAAAGGATAAATGAACAAAACTTTAAAAAATTAAGTCAAACCAAGGTCATAAAACATTTCGTTAACAATTTTCTTCAAATCGGGGCTGTGTGATAATTTTTCTGGTCTACATGCACCAAGTTTGAATTTTGGGGAAAGTTTCAGATTTTTCTGATAAGTGGAAGGTGATCAAATAATTCAAAGACCATTTATCCAATTTCTGTCTTATCCGAATTTTTATTCAAAATCCATTTCGAAATTCGAAAAATCCCAATGGAAAAGTTGTTTCCCCATGTGAGATATTCTAGTGGTGAGGTTATCAGATTTTTTCGACTACAGTAAGGTTAGGTTTGAATCCAGTCAAGTTACCACGTGTGAAATCAATTGAAAAATTCAAAAGAATCGTCACGGGAGCCCATGCCGGCCGCTGTGGCTCGCCGCTCCGTCGCCTCAGCACCAGCGCCGGGCAGGACGACGCCGCCTTCAAGTCGCGCACCCACTCCCTCTCCATTTTGCTCGAAACCTTCGCGCACAAGCACCAGAGCGCCGCCTCCATTGCCGCCGGGAAGAGCTCGCCGCAGCGCTGTCCCTGCAGCCATCCCCGAGCTCTACCACCTCCACCCAGAGCTGCGCCAGGGACTCCTCTAGGCCCTCACCAGAACGCAGCCCAGGTTCCCACTCCCCGTCGCGAGATCGAAGCTCATCTTCCCAATGGCCGCCGGGTGACCGCCATTGACATCGTCGTCGATTGCTCCCGCCACTGTGAGTTACCTATCGATTCCTTGCACTTGAAGCTTCATCACATCCCTAAGCATCCATTTGAGTCGTCTCCCATGATTTTCCCCCACCCAAATCGACTGATTTCAGACATTTCTGGCCGCCGGTTTTTCCATCCCCTGTTTTTTTTACTGTTCACGACCTAAATTCCAGAAAATGGGAAAATGGTTAAAAACTTAAATAATTCATATCTATACAAATATAGATCCGAAAAATGTGAAACAAACTTTGTTGGAATCCGTGCAACCAGATCTACCCATAGGTTTAATAAAATCACTCTATTTCTCAGTATATTTCTGTACAAAATTCAGAGAATGAAAAGTTGAATAAATTCATTTATGCATTTCTGTTCATGCAAACATCATGACATTTGGTGTCCAGGCATATTAGGACATTACTTAACTGTTCACCAAGTGGCATAATTATTTCCTTCATAATTTACTAAGTAATTGCTTTTCCAAGCTTTCCATTGTTTTAATTTTATTAATTAATTCTACATCAAATGTTTCTGAAACTTTGCAAAAGTATTATTTATGCTGCCTTTGTTTACCAGACAAATCCATGTGGTTTTATGTTTTACATAACCATGCTAAAAAAATTTCAAAATGAAACCTTTGTTTTGATCATTTTAAAAATCTAAGTGACTTGTTTCTCTTTTGTGGAAATAATTCACACAAAAATAAATTAAACCTTTTTTGTTTTGTTATTTATGAACATTACATCAGCACCATCACCATGCCATTGCACTCGTTCATTAAACCAACTTCTATATGTTCTTTGCACTTAGCTGTTGACTTGCATTGCATTCATTTAGGGAACGACGTCAGAAACGAGGACGCGGAGATCGTGGCCGAGGAGACCAGCGCTAACTTGAACACTCTTGAATGTGTTGACCACCAGGCCCAAGGCAAGCCCCGGTGCACTCCTATGTTTGCAAAGTTTTACATTTCTCACATGTACTTTGAGTCATGAAATGTGCATTTACGTTTTAGGAGTTGGATGAAACCATAGATTCATTTGCCTATATGTACCTATGGGTTTGGTTCAGATATGTACAGCTAATCGGTAGAATTTGCTATGCCTAATGTCAACTACCCGGTAGAAAATCGGGCGGTATGGAGACCGCTCGGTGTAAGTGGTTCGGGTCACTTTTACTCTCACATGATGATGATATTGAATTGAGACCGAACGGGGAAGTTCATGTGTAGGTCGGGGTGACAAGGCTCGCCTTGTTCGCCATAGCTCCGTTTGTGTCGGTTGAGGACCGTTCGTTGTGGCCCCGCTGAGCAAGTTTGAACAGTACCAGATACATGCTAGTGAAGTGGGAACTAGTAAACCGATGTAACTCGATGCTCGTAGTGTTGGACGGTGAACCCACCTCTCTTCTAGTGATGATGATAGACACAGTGGTTCATGGGTATGTGTTGTTGGGAGGGTGCACGGGCTACCCACGGATAGCCCCGGCGTGGGTATCGCGTGGAGAACGTGTACTCGGGAGAGGTGGAAATCGGCCGGCTTTATGGTGTCTTGTGAAAGGTTGTCGTGCGTGACTCGTTGTGAATGTGCGTACGTCGTGTATTCCGGGTTTCGCCTGCAGGTGTAAATCGATTCGAATCGCCGTCT
>LAPY01000488.1:98443-112729 GCA_000970635.1 Eragrostis tef | reverse complement strand
AGTATTAGTTGCTCAGGGTTTGTTGTTTAAATTTTTGTTGCAGGTGATCTTTTGGTTGAGGAGAATGAAGCACATTTACGGGCTGGATGTGCTTTATCCTAAGATGGTTATCGTCAAGTTTAGTTGCTTCCCCTGTTGCTTGTATTCGATTTTTGAACTCTTTTGTGTATCAAAAATCTGAACCTAAGTTGTAATAATTAAGATCTCACTTGCACCCTATTTTGCTTATGCTTATGTGTGTGGTCATTTGGACTCTTGCTTCGTCAAGTGTCACTCGATTAAGATCCTGGCTAGCCAAACCCCTCATTAATTTGAGATGGGGTGCTACAAGCCGTTCCGCGCCATTCCGGGCCAACGAACGAGCCTCGTTCGGCAGGCCTGTTTTCATTCATAACCGTTTTTGTTCAGCAGCAGGATCGAGTGAATCCGGATGTTTCCCCTCAGGCCTCGTTCGGTTGCAGCAGGAACGGCCCGGAATGCGCTTCGTTCCGGCCGGATCCGTCTCCCAGGTTTGAAGTCTGAGCTGGAGTAGGAATAACCGTTCGGTTTCTCCTGGACAGGAATAAAGCCTGGCCTGCTCCGGCCATATATGCCTGTGATCCGCACGGAATGAAGACTTACCTCGGATGGTCCGGAACGGAACAGATCGGTTTGAGTGGAAACAGCCGGATCCACTCGATCCTGCTCCTGAACAAAAACGGTCTATGAATGAAAACAGGCCTGCCGAGGCCTCAAACAGATCTGTTCCGTTCCGGACCATCCGAGGTAAGTGTTTTTCATTCCGTGCGGATCACAGGCATAAATGGCCGGAGCAGGCCAGGCTTTATTCCTGTCCAGGAGAAACCGAACGGTTCCTACTCCAGCTCAGACTTCAAACCTGGGAGACGGGAGGGGGCGGTCCCCCCCCCCCCCCCCCCCCCCCCCCCCCCCCCCCCCCCCCCCCCGGGACAATCCAAACTTTTTTTTTAGACGAATCCAAACTTTACTTGCAAACCTCACATCCAGCACACAGCAAACAACTCATTAAGAAACCGATGAAATAAACACGCAAAAGCTTGCAATTGCACACATGCACCTCGTTTCTCATTATGTAACAAGAAAAAAAAAAGGTGTTTCGTTTCTGTTCATTTTTCATCAGGTCCCATTAGACCTGGACGAAAAAAACCACGAGAGCATAAACATTGTCTACAATGCTATGTACTAAGGTCATCATAGCTTCACTCATTACTCGAATGCCGCCTAGTCGAACTGTTGTTAGACCTGTTGTCGGTAAATTTGACGAATTGAGAACGAATGACTTTTGAATCATTTCCAGATTGACTTAAACTCTTTTCACAAGTCGGCTGAAACAGACTTATTATATTCATCAGCTAGGTGGTGATATATAGATAGACTCTGACAGACTTGATTAACTGAGACTATTTGTGATTATGGATAGATGTACAGTGTTATGTATCGCACCACGGGTAAAATTCTTTCTCTCTTTTCATCAGCTTGCAGCAAGTTTAGCCAGTTAAGGAATCTAACTAAGAAAACTGAAAACGTCTTATCAGCCCCCAAATGCTTGCCAGCATGGAGCTATAGTGCGACAAGGAAATTCAATCGTAGCACAAATTGGTATTTATATCGTTAGCCGCTTTTTAGTACTGTAGTGGTGTGCATATGTCATCTAAGCTTTGCATCTTTTCCGGTTTCCTGATTTGTTTTCTAGACTACTGCATGAAGACAAGGACACAAGTGGTACTATTATAGCGAACACATAGGCCCATATGATCTGATGATTCTGAGCAGATCCCACTAGTTAATTAGTTAGTGCATTATAAAGAAGGGAATGGCAGAGGGGGGTGGGGTCGATCATAATCTAATCATCTCTAATATCTAATGGGGAAGAAAGTGCAGGAGTCATCATCACCTATACCTGAAAGGCTCCACAGCTCTAGAGGCAACGATCTGTCTGCCGAGCGGTAACTCTATTTTTCACCCTTCCGTTGTGACCTGGAGTAGCTTTCCTATGTTCTACTAACTGCTTTATTCTAAAAAAAAAGTTCTAACTGCTTTTACAATGATGAGTGTTTTGCTTATGCAGAAGACCATTTTATCTGGAACCAGCATTTCTTGGTTGCTCTTTATCTGTATCTTCTGCTATTTAGTTGACTAGTAGTTGGCTTATTGTCTTTAGAGAATTCATTGTGAATAGGTGAGCTGATATCGACGCGGCATATTTCTTGCTCTTTAAGCAGCTTTCTTGATATAGTGTGATTAGTGAAGAAGACGAGTGGCATGCAGTACCACTACTCTGTGCTCCAGCTGGGAGATCTCCACACCACACTCCACAGTGCTAAGGTGGTCTCGTCCCGAAAATTTCGGCTGTGTCCGGCATCAGCCCAAGTGCCACCCACATGGGGAGTGGGGTTTTTGCCGGTTTGGCTAGTACTATTTGCTCCCATCTCCCGTTGTTGCCTCCCTAGTGACCTGCCTTGACCCACGGCCACAGACAAGCCACAGGCAAACAAGAAAGCTTGCTTGCAAGTGTGCTCTGCTCATCAATGCCGAACAACCACACCGTAGTTTTCCTTGTCCCACAACTCGCTCGCGCCGGCATCTGTTGTGGACTCACTAGACAACAGTCTGGTGCTGCTCGGGATGCAACCGTGGACTAGCAACAGATGGGATGCCTGGTCCATGGACTAGCAACAGATGGTGGCGATTCGAAAGGCATCCATGGATGGATGGATCATGATTCATGAATCACCGTGCATCGCATGTGCGGCGGTGTTGTTTCCGCCAGATGGGTGCCCCCAGCGACGCACTGTTCCCCGTCACGGGCTCACCAAAGTTGTCTGTCGCTTGCTGTGCGAGCGTACACCGGACGTTGTCAATTCCAACTTCTGTTGGGCCATGCCCTGCGCTCCTTGCCGCATGGGCATCCTCCGTTCCCAATAGATTCGTGTTCTGTTCACTCGCTACGGCGCCCATTCTCGTGACACGGAAACCAAGGCTGGACTTGGACGTGACCCAGCAGCAAGTGTCCGTTGCATCAAAAGTGTTTACTGTAACATGGTTGGTTTGCTTTATTTGTGTTGAGTGCACAGAAGATTGTGACTAGCCGCGACTTGTGGGGCAGATGCTCAATTGCGAGCTCTGAACTCTGAAGGTTGATGATGATGAAGCAGCAAGCGAAAAATCTGAAGACAAGCAGCTCCACCATGAACCTGTCACTCGCGGCACTGAGAACAGGTACGGGTAGGACAACATGGCGTAATATCTAGACTAGATGGCCGATTAGGGACATGGTTACCTAGTATCAGGCATGATTAAGGATCCTGAAAATCTTGTGGATGAAACGATATTCCTCGTTTCGCGTCGGATTGCATTTCGCCATGAGTGCTCCCGAGCTTTATTAACCATGTTACCCGTCGTGATCACGGACTCACGTAAAAGCATCGATGGGACCGCCCGGTACCTTTTAGTGTCCGATATTTGCAGACAATGGCTTGGTAATTTGTCAGTTGCGTGACAGTGCAAATGCAACTCAGATCCACTCTACTCCAACCTCAGTTCACTCACTTTTCCTTCGAGGTTTTATGAACAACAAATTTGTACCACTTCTGATTCCACACAACACAACAACTCAAATTCCATTTCGTTTTCCCTGCATGCAGCTGAAGCAGCAGGCAGGTGAATGTTAACCGTTGGGGTGGGTAGGGGACGGACCGACGGAGGAGGAGGAGGTTTGTCCTGTGAAAGGTTGGTGCCAGCCTCCTGCAGCGCCCACCTAGCAAAATTTTGATGAGATGATTGCCGTCTCCTACTACTGTACCACTTCTGATTCCACACAACACAACAACTCAAATTCCATTTCGTTTTCCCTGCATGCAGCTGAAGCAGCAGGCAGGTGAATGTTAACCGTTGGGGTGGGTAGGGGACGGACCGACGGAGGAGGAGGAGGTTTGTCCTGTGAAAGGTTGGTGCCAGCCTCCTGCAGCGCCCACCTAGCAAAACTTTGATGAGATGATTGCCGTCTCCTACTATCTGACGGTGCAAGGACATGCCCTGACACAGGGCACATGCCGCTGAATCCGTGGTGCGCGGCAGCCATGTTGCAGCTGTCCATTGGACGCATCAAGGCCCCCGAGGACGACGAGCGCCAACAACTCTCCGAAAGGAGAAGCATGCACGCCGGCAGCGCCTCCTCCATGACTGGCTGATGAGGCGAGTAGCAGCGCTTTTGGCTATACGGCTCGTCGCTCCCACCCACTCTCCTCCGCCTTTCGCATTTCAGTCGGTTCGACGTGATGCAAAGCCGAAAATGACTCTCCTCGCGGTGAACCCGGCGGCCTCTGGTTGGTTCTTCTCTTGAACTCGCCTAGCTGCTTCGGCCCCTATCGTTTCCTTTAGCGCTAAATGTTAGAGGATTTTAAATAAAGAGAATTTAGGACTAAATAAAGTCTAATGACAAAACTTTTTTATAGATAGGTACATCTTTACGAGACGAATCTAATGAGTTTAATTAATCTATGTTTTGCTATAGTCATGCGACAGCAATGCTACAGTAACCATTGTCTAACCACAGTCTCGTGAATTAAACCAGAGGTTTTGTTAGTTTTGTAATTAAACTTTATTTAATACTTTTAAATAATAAGATTCTTTTTTAGACTCCCGTGCTGTTTTTCTTGGGTGGGTGTGTATGCTCGTGAGGGTGGCCTGACCATGACACGGTCCTTGTCCCCCCACTAGTGACAGATCCGAGACCTTCTTGTGTCGCTTCACGTACACCGAGCTCAGACAAACCGCTCGGGCACCACAAAATTCACGAGTAGGCCTGAAAATTCCGCCAAGCACAAAGCGTTTGCTGTAGCCTGATGGGAGTGTATACTAGTAGTATAGTCTTGTCGAATTCATTTCCTTTTGCTTGGAAAGCTGATCTCCTTATGCAATGGAGATTTCAAAGTGGTTGGTGGTATAGATGTTCGTCATCACAGTGCTGATGATGCGCATTCGACGGCCGAAAACAGTGCGAATCTAATCCCAGCTCCATCACAATGTCACGGCCTAAAATAGTTAGTTTCACTGTGCTAAATGCTGACAAAACTGACAAGATGTTTGTTGGGAGAAAAAGATTTGCCGTGGGGCAAATGAAATCGTCTACTCTGTTTGCAACGCAGTGAAGCACTCCCTGTCCTAGCTAGGTCTCACTAGTTATGCCTTCAAGCTCGATAAGGCGTGTTGATCAGCAACTATACACACAAACTGTCGACCAAGTTGATTAGGATCCATAAGAGTGTCCGAACTAACGCCCCGTCAAATTAAAGCCGCTGCTTAATTGGTGCCATGACTTTTTGGTTGGCAAGCAACATCGACAGTAGAGCGTACAGAATGTTTCAGTTCTGTCAACGATAGCAAGAGGAGCCGACAAACTATGGGGCCGCAGGTGGTTATTATCGTTAATTAAGCTCCGTATTATCATGATGGTTTCAAGGCCGCACGCCAGATAAAGCTTATATTACGCACCAATATCCTCCATAAGAACAACAGACCAATTCCAGTGTGTACGAACGCGCCTAATTAACTATGGTCATTAATGGCTGCTAATGATGTCTTGCGCAGACCGACCACCCTCTTAATTGGCTCAGAGAATTAACGTCACAACCGTGCATTGTACAGGTAGGTAGTCTCCGGAAGCTAGAACATGCTACGCATCCATGTACCTACACTTCAATACGGCCAAAGTGTTTTGCAGGCATTATGTATAGTTTTTAGATAAAAATGCATTTGCGTTCAAATGAAATTCGATGAAAGGCGAGTACTTTTAGACAAGTAATTAGTTGCATGTTTCGGTGCCATGCACGTCCAAGCTGGAGGACGCGTCTCTAAGCCGTTGATCGATGGTTCAGTTTTTGTTCAGTTCAGTTGTGATGGCGGGATGCATTGTTCCTTTGCCCTGCATGCATGCAGCTCGTGACTCGCGAACAGCTAGCTCTTTGGCCGAGTTTGCTGGCTAAGGAAGGGTGTACATGTTGTATGCATTCCCGCACATCTTAGGGACAAACCATGGACCGGTTGCGCTTAGTGTGTCCGTACACAGCACATGAACGGTGGACCAATTGTGGTGGTACTCCACACGGCGCCCTTGTACGTTAGCTGGTGCCATACTCCCTCCCGTTCATGCATGCATGCGTGCACATCTGCGCCGGCGAAAAGCCGGCATTCGCGGGGAGTCACTTGATCCTTGTGTTTGCCTTCTGCTTTGGCTACTCTCACAAGTCAAAATGCTACTGCATCCATTGGCATTATATTCAAGTTGTTTTGTCAAAAGTGGCATCTCTCTACCAAGACTCGGGGTCATTTAGCACGCCAGTCCAACTGTTGTCCAACTGGCTACATGTAGCACACTAAAATGTCCAGGCTACTTAATCATCATCAGGCAGCAAATTAAAGTAACTGGGAATTAGATTCTCCCAATCACAGAATTGGAAACTGCACTTTACAAGTTAAGTAGACGTGCCAACCAGCATGCAGGTCGCTATCCGGCTGATAGCAACCTGAGCAAGAGAGCCGGCGCCATCACCAGTACGTGGCTTTCTTTGTCTCCTGCGGATTTGCTCCATACATTATACGAAGTTATACGAATTACGCACCAATATCCTCCATAAGAACAACAGACCAATTCCAGTGTGTACGAACGCGCCTAATTAACTATGGTCATTAATGGCTGCTAATGATGTCTTGCGCAGACCGACCACCCTCTTAATTGGCTCAGAGAATTAACGTCACAACCGTGCATTGTACAGGTAGGTAGTCTCCGGAAGCTAGAACATGCTACGCATCCATGTACCTACACTTCAATACGGCCAAAGTGTTTTGCAGGCATTATGTATAGTTTTTAGATAAAAATGCATTTGCGTTCAAATGAAATTCGATGAAAGGCGAGTACTTTTAGACAAGTAATTAGTTGCATGTTTCGGTGCCATGCACGTCCAAGCTGGAGGACGCGTCTCTAAGCCGTTGATCGATGGTTCAGTTTTTGTTCAGTTCAGTTGTGATGGCGGGATGCATTGTTCCTTTGCCCTGCATGCATGCAGCTCGTGACTCGCGAACAGCTAGCTCTTTGGCCGAGTTTGCTGGCTAAGGAAGGGTGTACATGTTGTATGCATTCCCGCACATCTTAGGGACAAACCATGGACCGGTTGCGCTTAGTGTGTCCGTACACAGCACATGAACGGTGGACCAATTGTGGTGGTACTCCACACGGCGCCCTTGTACGTTAGCTGGTGCCATACTCCCTCCCGTTCATGCATGCATGCGTGCACATCTGCGCCGGCGAAAAGCCGGCATTCGCGGGGAGTCACTTGATCCTTGTGTTTGCCTTCTGCTTTGGCTACTCTCACAAGTCAAAATGCTACTGCATCCATTGGCATTATATTCAAGTTGTTTTGTCAAAAGTGGCATCTCTCTACCAAGACTCGGGGTCATTTAGCACGCCAGTCCAACTGTTGTCCAACTGGCTACATGTAGCACACTAAAATGTCCAGGCTACTTAATCATCATCAGGCAGCAAATTAAAGTAACTGGGAATTAGATTCTCCCAATCACAGAATTGGAAACTGCACTTTACAAGTTAAGTAGACGTGCCAACCAGCATGCAGGTCGCTATCCGGCTGATAGCAACCTGAGCAAGAGAGCCGGCGCCATCACCAGTACGTGGCTTTCTTTGTCTCCTGCGGATTTGCTCCATACAAACCTGGCCTTAATCTGGGAATCGGTTGTTCGCAGTGACCTAACGAACCCATTAATAACACGATTAGAAAGCTCGCGGACAAAGATTCACAAACCCTGATTGATTGGTGTTATAAGAATTCATCATTCGATATAGATATATGGCAGTCGTACGAAGGGGGGTACGTCGTCACTGTCGACCGACCGACCGGTGGAGCTCAGCCGCAGCTGCGACGGGTTTCAGCGAATTCTCTGGACCTCGGCCATCTACATCTCTAGTACTTCCTTCCAAAAGTAAACAGAAGGAATGATGCGTCGATCAAGTTATGAAATCGTACTATGGAATGGAAGTATCTGCGTGCGTTGAGGGCTTTGTTTGAACCACTCTTTTGGGTCCGTACGCGCATGATGCATCGACCAAGCAATCGATGGTGCATCAAAATTAGGCTGCGTCATCTGTTAAAGCATTACAGATCGAGAATGGCAATGACCAGCGGACATTAATTTGGGCATTCATCGAAAAAAATGGACAGTTACCGGTAATAGAATATTCAAGTGGTCTGTCTGTCTCAGTAATTCGTGGATTAAGTTTCAAGCTTTCTTTTGAATCCCACGGTCTCTTTCGGTGATTCGAGCAATGATTCAGTGATCATGCGTACTGCTACACTGGATTCAGTAGGACGTGAGTAGTTTATCATGAGCACCCTGCATTGCCACCTGGTGTCCCGGCACTGTTTTCGTGTCAACCTGTGAGAGTGGTGCAGGTTGCTGTCTTCAAGTGTAAAGTGTGGTGCGCAAGGCACCATTTAACGGGCGCATATTTGCATGTGCACGAAACAGACGCCCGTTCCAGTGGTTGGTCCCCTAACCTTGCGCGAGTTGCCATTTTGCCAAGTCTCAGATCAGAATACGTGCGTGACAGAGAGTTTGGTAGTCTCGGTCGCGTTATCAAAAAGAAAAAGGCTCGGTACTCTGATGACTAGCACTAAACGATGTTAGCAGCTGCCACGCCCTCACCCACACACGACACAAGAGATTCAGTCAGCTGACAGATCTGGTCAACCGGGAGTATTTAACTGCATGCGAGTATCAGTAACAGCGAATTGAAATGGCAAAACAATAATGCATGATCATGGTCCCCCTTCGTTTGCTGCCGACCATGGCGATGTCGCTCGTGCTTGCTAGGATGTCGTCACGTGTGCCTGTGCATCAAAATTAGGCTGCGTCATCTGTTAAAGCATTACAGATCGAGAATGGCAATGACCAGCGGACATTAATTTGGGCATTCATCGAAAAAAATGGACAGTTACCGGTAATAGAATATTCAAGTGGTCTGTCTGTCTCAGTAATTCGTGGATTAAGTTTCAAGCTTTCTTTTGAATCCCACGGTCTCTTTCGGTGATTCGAGCAATGATTCAGTGATCATGCGTACTGCTACACTGGATTCAGTAGGACGTGAGTAGTTTATCATGAGCACCCTGCATTGCCACCTGGTGTCCCGGCACTGTTTTCGTGTCAACCTGTGAGAGTGGTGCAGGTTGCTGTCTTCAAGTGTAAAGTGTGGTGCGCAAGGCACCATTTAACGGGCGCATATTTGCATGTGCACGAAACAGACGCCCGTTCCAGTGGTTGGTCCCCTAACCTTGCGCGAGTTGCCATTTTGCCAAGTCTCAGATCAGAATACGTGCGTGACAGAGAGTTTGGTAGTCTCGGTCGCGTTATCAAAAAGAAAAAGGCTCGGTACTCTGATGACTAGCACTAAACGATGTTAGCAGCTGCCACGCCCTCACCCACACACGACACAAGAGATTCAGTCAGCTGACAGATCTGGTCAACCGGGAGTATTTAACTGCATGCGAGTATCAGTAACAGCGAATTGAAATGGCAAAACAATAATGCATGCTCATGGTCCCCCTGGTTTGCTGCCGACCATGGCGATGCCGCTCGTGCTTGCAAGGATGTCGTCACGTGTGCCGGCCTAGGCATGTTGAAGCTACGACTTGTAGGCTCGTCCAGTGCTGTTGCTTTCAGCGAGGCGAGCTCCCGAGCTGCCTGCTGGCTTGCTTGGTTGGGGATGGGCAGGAGGAGGATGCATTGCCTGCTCCCTAGCGATAAGCAAGAAGCTTTCGGGTATGATCCTGATCCCGCACCACCGGTCGTTGCGAGCTCTTTAAGCAGCACAACCATCTCGCACGTGCCGTGTCGCCACCGCACCGCACGGGTGTACCGCCTCCTTCTCGGCAGCAGCTTTTAATTTGATTTATGTGAGAAGAAGAAGCAGAGTACTAATTATCATCGGTCGCGGAATCGTGGATGTTTTGTGTAGTACTCCACCGCGGTTGGTGTTGGACCTGGGTTGATCTCATCAACCGGCACGACGGACGATATGCAGATGCAATGGGGTTGATGAGTTTTTTTGTCTTGCGCGGTTCGGTTTGTTGCTGGGGCTTGGACCAGGCTAGGAGTATGCAGAAGAGGCCGCGGGGTTGCTGAGGATCCGCAAGGGATCCGGAGCCCACCGCATGTGAGGTTCTGAAACTGCTTTGAAGCGGCGACTCCACCGTGTCCGTCCTGCTGCTGGTGAGCTCGCAATTCTCACTCACGCTGGGTAGGCGTGCCTGTAACTGATGATATGTGGAGTTGATTCATTAGATTTTCTCCGGCGAACCATGCGCTGTTGATCAGGGTGTGACAAAGCGATCGTATTCTCACAAAGCACCTAGAACGGGCATAATATACTTAGATGGCACCAGACGACAAGGCATCCAGTTGCGTCGGCATCACTCTAGGTAAAGATATAGTGTATTTCTCCTGCAGAAAATTCAATACGGCATGTGAGTAGAGGTTAGTGGATCGGTTTGTCTGTTCTGTCTTAGGCAGCCGACTTTTTAGACTGGAAATAGCGTTGCAATTCTTACTCGCCTCTGTATATGGTGGAAGCACATGTTTTACCTTACCTCAGCGCCTGATTTCAAGTAACTCGGCGACCCCCGCAGGAAGCAGACAAGACCCCCGCAGCGGCGCAACGGCAGCATCAGTCCCGGTGCAGCGAACCGGCTGTTGCGCTCTCTTGAGGACGGACGTACTACTCGACTACAAACAACAACGTCACCTCTCTCTCTCCGCTGGGAAAACGACGGACGGGGGCGAGGGAGTGACGGAGCAGCAACCCAGCCGAGCCCGAGCCCCCGCGCACGGGACGCCGCTTCCGTTCCCGTCCAGTGTCCGTGCGCATCGTGTTCCCGTGGCGCGCGCCCCGCGCAAGGGAAAGGCCCCGCACACGCGCGTGCGCCCAAAAGCCGGCAAAAGAGCCTAGAACGCTGCGAAAGGCGAGCCAAGAAAAAGCCTGGGTTTCGCCGAAACCTTTCCTTCCTTCCTTCCGGCCGTGTGGGTGGGCACCAAAAGCTCGGGGCTCGTTTGGAACGCAGAAATTTTACAAGAATTACACAAAAATTTCACAGGAAACAGTTCAATTTTACAGAAAAAATGCAGAAAAAAAAAATTTTTCCTCCAAGAAGCCGTCGGCGTTCTCGCCGTAAAAGCTAGTACTAGCTTTATCAATCAGCGCCTTTGGTCTCGACGATCACCGGGAGCATCCGATGTGGCGCATGCATGCATGCAGCTGAACAGCCCCAAGCCAACCAACCGGCACAAGAGCAGCGCACACCGGGGATCTTCACTTCAGCCGGCAACGCTTTCGCTTCGCTTCGCCGGGGAGTCCACAGCGATCGAGCGCTGCAGTCTCAACCGGGCCAGTGGCGGAGCCAAGATGACGACTCCCAAGAAGGGGCTCATCACCCTTCTTCTTCCTCTTCATTTTCCTCTTCTTCTCTCCCCCTCTGCCCTCTTCATCTCCATGGAGCTCCCTCCACCCCTGCTCAACCCCGACGTGCTTTTCACGCACAACGCGAAGCCATGTCGATCCTCTTCTTCACGTGAGTCGCTTGCATCCGGGTGCACACGGCGGCTCTCCGTGTATGTAAAAGTGATTAATCAAGGTTAATTAATTAAAGCCATGAACGGACACGGACTTTACTAGTCGAGGGGAGCTAAGTGCCCGGATCAGAAAGACAGCAAAGCTACAAAACCAGCGGGGCCCAGCCCACGCCCCGGAGAAAGTGACGTCGAAATTATCCCCCGGCATTCCTTTGTTTTTCTTCCTTTTTTTCCCTCGTCATTCGTTTGTTTTTCTTTTCTTTCACCCGAGTGCGTGCCTGATGACAGCAGATGGAGCGAGAGTGTGAGTGTCTCGTACTATTTTCATTTGTTTTGTTTTGTTTTCTTCCGTTTCGTGGCCGGGGTGAAAACGACTGTCAAACTGAGGCGAATGCCGGCATGAACGGGATGGATGTGCGATCCTGCTCAGGTTGCAGCAGAGTACTCGACCAAATCAAAGGAGGACGTGCGCGTCACCGAAATGATCACCCGACTACCAACAAAATCATTTGGCTTCACGCAATAGCACGTCCACCGACCTCGTTTTATGGCAAATCAAGCCGCTAATGCGCATCACCCGGTCTAATCGATCTTTCCCTGCATTTCTGGAGTCGCCAGGCCCTACAAGCTTCAAACGGCGGCCAAACTACATTAATTTAAGGCGACAAAATGGCCTGACTGATCTAGCCAAACCTTTCTGCTTTACTTTTGTTTATGAACATGAATCCTTTTCAGATATTCTATAGTCCGCATATGCGCAAAGACTGATGATTCCACTCGAGAGGCAATCGAGCGTACTAGTAGACAAAATGAGCATTAGTCCAGGCACGGTAGGTTAAGTGCCTTGTGCAGAGTGTCACGTAACATAACGGCGCGAAATTCGTGGACGCATTTGGATATTTGTTTGATGTTTTCTGGTAGCTTTGTCTGCACCCATCCCCTCCTCTGAATTTGTTAAGTACCGATGATCCCATTCCGGTGTGGAAGAGCACTGTTCTCTAACAACAATTATATGCAACTGTTATGGGGAAACCCCCAGAGGACACGGGTAGCAGCATGTACTCGCACTAGAATAGTGCAGTCTCCAACAGGCATAGCGAAACAGTGATCTTGGGAGACGGATTTAAGATAAGCCACCGATATTGTCGCGATAAATATTGGATTAGGAGGATGCCACCATGTCGCCAGTGAAGGCCTGAAAGGGCGCGCAGCAAACTGAAACGGATCGAGGGAGCAGAGACAGAAAGGACAAACGGGAACGGGACGGGGTGGGTGCGCCCTTGTGGGCCCCTGTCAGCACCCCAGATTGCGGCCGTTTCACAGATGAGCAGAAAAAAAAACATCGCATCTACCGGCTATCCTAGATTCTCACAGCATCGTTTTCAATTTAGAGGTGAACCCAGCTTATAGTGCACGAATTTCACATGAATATTTTAGAAAATTAGGTGAACGAGTACAGAGTTTATAAGAAAAAAAATGCTTACAAGACATGTAAACATGATAAAAGCAACGAAAAGGAATGAGGTTTCAGCCTGAACATGCAAGCGTAACCTCATCAGAATTATAATTTCTTCACAATAGTAGTAACTAGAGAATCATCCTGTTCGACAGGCTGCAGTTGTTGAAAAATAATTGCGAACACAGTAGCGGTTACTGTTGCCGACCGCAAAGCAGCCAGCTGAACATGTTGAATATTTGCTTTAGATATCGGTTACATAGCTCTATCAGCTCACATCACATATTTGGATGACTGTTGGAGCACTAGGCGAGAGAGCGTGTCACACACTACATTGAGAAAAATGCAAAACTTATAGTTGGCAAGAGGAAGGAGACCGGTCAGTAGATGTTGGATCCTATTGTGATTTTTTTTAGCTAGGTTGATTAAAAACCAAATCGTTTCGTAGTCACTTTCTTATAAATCTTTCCAATTTCAATTCGTGGGTAATAAAACAAAAGGAAAGGTTATTTGTCGGTAAATATTTGTACATTTCGCAGTCATTTTGAATATTTTCTTAAAACAAACCCTTGAGGCATCACTTATGTTCCATGCTTGGTTTTTATTGCATGCCATTGTGCCATGATCTCATCTGTTTTTTTGCTAATGAAGTATGTATCATGTGCTTACAATGTAAAGTGGAAATAAGGGAGGAACCAACAAGGTAGAATTTAACACAAAACACAATTCTTTATCGCATTGAAGAAGAGCGAAAGATGAAAAAAGGGAAGAAAGGGCCAACACTGCACGGTGACATGCACGGTGACAGAGGCCTGGATCAAGTTTTATAAGCTGGGGGCCACGGAGATCTAGATCTATCCACTGCTCCCCGCACCCATCCCGGGCACGGTCCTCCTCACCCAAGAAAAACAAAGCAAAATGCACACTCGAAATGCTCACACAGAGCAGACCAAATTCCGGCTCGAACCACCCCGAGAGAAACGAAATTCGCATCTCCAGCCACTCGTCCTCTTCCCCGGGCCCCGTCCCGTCCCCGCCCGAGAAAGCAGCAGTCAGTAAAGAAGAAGCTTATAGATAGATAGCGATGCAGCGCGGGGGGCGCACCACGCTCCGCTCCGTTCCTAGCACCATAGCATAGCATAGCTTTCCTTTGGGAAATGGAGCAGCCGCTCGCTGAC
>LAPY01000488.1:79450-95563 GCA_000970635.1 Eragrostis tef | reverse complement strand
GGGCCCGGGGGGGCAAGATGGACGCCGCCGCTCTGGAGCAGCAGTGTCAGGACATCCTCCTCCGCTCCAAGTCGCAGCGCCTCGCCGCGGCGTTCCCTTACTCCCCCACCGGCTCGCTGCCCGGCTCCCCGTCCGCGGCCGGCAAGTGCTTGAGCTTGCTCTTGCAGCAGCAGAACGAGAACCAAAGGTGCCACCTTTTCCTGCCATCTTCGATCTGAGCTCCCAGTCGCTCTCCTCAGGCCCATACTTAACATT
Organism: Eragrostis tef; assembly: GCA_000970635.1. Lineage (NCBI taxonomy): Eukaryota > Viridiplantae > Streptophyta > Magnoliopsida > Poales > Poaceae > Eragrostis > Eragrostis tef. Next base: position 95,308 of record LAPY01000488.1, on the reverse strand, counting down.
CGGTCGGGCGGCGACGAGGCGCACAAGTTCATGGGGCGGCCGCGGCTGGACCGCGCCGACTTGGCGAGCATGATGAACCCCGGGTCGCGGCAGATTTACCTCACCTTCCCGGCGGACAGCACGTTCCGCGAGGAGGACGTCTCCAACTACTTCAGGTAATTCTTCTACCCTCCGTCGCAAATCATGCCGGAATGAATCATCTCTTCTGACGCGGCTCTCTGATGAACTGAAGCATCTACGGCCCCGTCCACGACGTGCGCATCCCGTACCAGCAGAAGCGCATGTTTGGGTTCGTCACCTTCGTCTACCCGGAGACGGTGAAGCTCATCCTCGCCAAGGGCAACCCGCACTTCATCTGCGACGCGCGCGTTCTCGTCAAGCCATACAAGGAGAAGGGCAAGGTCCCCGACAAGTACAGGCAAGCCATTTGCCTTGTGCTTCTGGCAACTACTACTGTTTAGAGCAACAACCATGTCGCTCTAGGCTTTTCGCTCTGCACCACCATGACCGATTACTCTGCTGTTACTCTGCAGGAAGCAGCAGCTCTCCGGTGAGAGGCTGGATTTCTCCAACGGGCTGGACGCCAGAGACCCCTTCGATCTGCACCAGCTCGGTTAGTCATCGCAACAAATTCACTTGCAATCGTAATGTTTGGTTCATGATTGATGCTCAGGTTGCTGTATTATAATGCCACCAGGTGCGAGGATGCTGCAGCACTCAAACAGCGCGAATGAGATGCTGCTGAGGAGGAAGCTGGAGGAGCAGCAGCAGGCAGCCGAGCTTCAACAGGCGCTGGAGCTCCAGAGCCGGCGCCTCATGAGCCTGCAGCTGTTAGACCTCAAGTCCCGCTCTCCTGCGCCACCAAGCCCCATCGGCGTGCCCTTCAGTCCCTCTCGGGCTGTCGGCTCCCCTCCCGTCGAGTCGCCGCCTGATTCCGGTAGGGATATCGTAACCGACAACACTGATTTTACCTGTCAGCACAGATGAATTGTATTTGCAGTGCTAAATTGCTTTGTTGATGTTAATAGGGGAGCAAGGCAACGGCACCAGCTTCCTTATTTCTCAGAGGAGGCCAGTCAACGGAGCTGATAAGGATGAATCCGGGGGCGATGCAAGCCCAAACACAGACAGTGACCAAAGGTGTAAATTAACGCTAAACAAGTCATTATCATCATCATTTGTTGTGTCCATCACACTTAGCTTTCATCCAGCAATGCAGGGAGGCAACATTTCACCAAACTAATCTTTTGTCACTCTTTAACAAATCGTCTTCTGCAGTGCCGAGCATAACCTTCCTGACAGCCCATTTGCGTCGCCAACCAAGTCCGCAGCGTTTGCTCACGATCCTTTTGCGCCAACCACGTTGGAGAACTCAGCTGTCTCTACCGGTTGCAATGCATCCTATGTTGGCATCAACAATGGTGGCAGCCTCACTAACCCTCTCAGGCCCTCTGCACTGGATATACCTTCACCAAAGACCTACTTCTTCCCCATGTCCAGGTATGCAATTGTGCATCATATTGTGTAATATATTATCTGGATGCCATGATTTGCTGAAATATAATGCTTCATATAATCTGATGCAGGCTGTCGTCCGATCACGGCGCCGGCGCGATCGGGATGTAAAGTTGTCCTTGATGGGAGTGAGTAATACTACTGCCTAATCATAGTAAGCACTTCTTCCTCTTCCCTTTACAAAGCCCATCGATCTCAAGTTCTCAGCACCGTGCTTCCAAAATGATATGCTTTTCAGCTGTGGAATGATGGTTTTCTTACTTTGTTTCACCACCTTTTGGTCTTGCAGGAACAATAGAAGCAAAGAAAGAAGATAGTGGAGTATAGGAAAACAATGAAGAACTTGAAGCATAGAGTTAGTTCAGTTATTTTCCCTTTTATTTAGCTTTAATCAAACCAAATCATAGTAGTAGAAGATGCCATGGGTACAAACTGAGAAGTGGCCCCAACAGATTAGTGCTCTCCTATTACTCTGCATGAATTACTAATTACTACTAGTAGTACTTACTATTAGCCACCACCAGCATTGATGTAATTTACTGCATAGTTTGTATATGCCACTGCTACAGCTGCTAGTTCATACATTTGATAGCACTAGGTGTGATGTTTACCAACAAGACTAGTACCAACCACAAGATACCTGTAACTGCTGGCTTGCTGCATGCAAACAACCATGCAAGAACAAGGCAGTACAACAAAGAAAGTGACTAGTTTGGAAGAGGCTAGCTGGTGTAGTAGTATGTAAAAAATTTCACAAGATGAACAGAAAAGGCTCAGAAGTGTAGGTGTGAAGGAAGGACCACTGTCCCTTGCTGATATGCTGAAACGCGCCAAGCTGTTGTGCCAAACAGGGAGGGGAGGTGTCAGCATTAGGGATCATGGTCCCCGTCAGCAATTTCAGCTCACTACAGAACATATTTCTTTTTTTTTCCTTAACTTTTGCATATGTCGAATGAATCTGTTGTACTAGTAGACAGTATTATACAAAGAAAGAAAAGAAAAAGATATGGAAATAATTTGTACCTCGTTTTTCTGGTTGCCTGTTGCGTCCTCCATCGTCGGATTGTTCAGTTTTCTGACTGTTATTTCGCCTACGCAAAGCTGGAATATAACCATTTCTGCCAGAATTGAACTGAATTCAGTAAAATCTATGCGCTGTAAAGAGGCCTGATGTTATTTTTGTTAATGAAGTGGTAGCTGCTGCTTTTCCTGTGGCTTGCCAAAGCATAAACCCAGGGCGTAAAAGTGATGCTTTTTTGGTCGTGCTAGTGGCAGTATAGTCGTCAATCAGCCCCCAACGTCACCATCTGAAAATCAAACGAGGTGGATCTGAATAGGACAGGAAAACTAGAATAACTAGATTTCTGAAAAGAAGATACAACAATTATCTTACTGCCGCTCATCAATCATGGTTTCAGCAAACGACCTAGGTAACCATTGGCGACAGGAAAAGGGGTCCGGGATAATGCTCGGCACCGTGCATCGCTCTCGCTCTCCGGCGAAGAATAGATGGAGACGCCGCCGGAGATTGATGGCTGGAGCGCCTCCAGCTGTTGTTTGAGCTTTTGCATCTTGATGCCGGGAGGCGGAAAGTGAGCGCCGCTTTCCGATGGTTCCCTTTCCTCCGTGATTAAGGTTACTAACCCTGGAAAATAGGATCATTAAGATATGCCTAATTGCTTATCTACGTCCACTGATTTTTTTTTTTTTGCAGAGTTGTGCCCACCCTATGTTTCTACTACGACACTGCATCGCTTCACTTCCAGCTTATGCGAACACAAAATACTCTAATTTTCCTGGAGTATGGGAGCATGTACTGTACAGAGCTGTATATCAATTACTCCCACAGTATATGCTTCGGTCAAATCAAGCGTGCTGAACTTTGCATGACAGGGATCTGAACGCTTTTCTGTTATCCTGTGGTTTAACGTGCGCCAACAGTGACCCTGTCGTGTTCTTGCTCACGGCATAAGTTTAACCGTCCCACTCGCAGTTACAAAAGAAATCTTCAAGTGGCACAACCGGTGAACCGGAGTAGTGTTATGACAGTATGCGGTTAAGCTGTAATTCTCGGTTTACCATAGACAGGGGTAGATCGGCACATGCAAACCTTAGAGGTGGGCCCCAGCGTGTCAGGCTTAGTCACTCCCATGTGTCCGTGCGCCCCCCCTCTGCTTTCAGAAAATCAAATCAAATCAAATCAGTCCAATCCTACACGGCGCTGGATGGTCGACTGGTCCCGCTCGGGAGTACCGGGTTTTTCCTGGCTTGGCGATGGCGCTTGTATAACAGCCGAGAAGGATCACAACTTTTTCTCCTATGCAACGCAACGAAGCTACTGTTGCAGTGGTAACTTGACTTTTCCTTGTGCATGCATGATGAAGAAGCATGCAGTACTAACTACTGTAGTCAAAAGTCCGCTACCTTTCGGCGCGTCCTCTGTTAGCACGTGAAGTGAAGCAGAGCTTGAGATGATCAAATTGAGCATCGCATCGCTGGGTATAAATTCTGCTGAACACAGGGAGTTTTGCGCGAAGAATGTGGCTGCCGCGGCGACCAGTCAAAGCAGCATGCAAACAGGCAGTCAAGCACTGCTTTGCAGTCTGGAATCTTGATGCTATAGCTGAATAATCTATCGATCGACCCAACCATCAGTCCATCCATCCATATGCTCGTGTTCCAAAGATACCAAACCTGGCACGGACCCAAGGCCCCAGCAGGGTGACACGCGTGCGTGCGGGGCCACTCGTCAGCACCGTCTTCCCCGGCCAATGCCTTGCTGAAAACTTGCTGGGCAAACGAAACCGCTTTGCCGTTAGTTTTCTTTTGATTTGCATGCAATGGTGGTATTTGCAGTGCGTGGAGGGCACGTACTTTCCTAATCCCACCTGTGTCGAGGACCTGGACCGCGTCCATGTGCTGCCATGTGCCGCTCCTCGGCGCCCATCTTGCCATTGTCCCCCGCGAGAAATGTACTGTATCTGTATAATGGATTAATAATTTATACTACGTTCATACTGCACACGAATGCATCATTTGTTTTCGATAATCTTTGAAGAATCTTGTACTGTACGTACGTGTTGCTGGCCGGATCTGATCTGAATGTCAGCTCTGCCAACGCCCGGCTAGTTCTTCAGGCCGCAGAGTGCACTGTCCATCTACTCATGGTGTACTGTGCTTGCAATGGATCGGACGTAGCCAGCCATGCAGGCATTCTGCATGGGCTTCACCATTGCCGCAGAGAGTGTTTGTGTGGTTACACTAGCATGTCAGTCGCTGCATGCTCCTGTCAATGGCGGTCGATGCCGTTTTCCTCCTGATCGGCACGAGCTTTTCGGCTGGCACGATGCATACTGAAAACGGATGGCACCATAACCGACTGCAACAAGATATGTCTGTTACACGCTTTGTCGATTAGTTAGTACACGCCATTAATCGTGTCGGCGAAATTGGTAGGGGAGGAATCCTAATTGGTTTCGGTATCACGTACAGCTGCAGGTACAGCTACGGATGGAGACGGTACACAGCCGATGGATGGGCTGCGAGTAGACCTCCATGGCGAGAAAACGAGGCGCGGGCCATGCATGGTGGCGATCGTTATCCGGGCTGAGCCAGGCACGAGTGCAGGACCAGCAGGTTGGAGGAGGAACGGATTAGGTCTGCAGGAAAGAAACCATTAATTCGCCGGCCGGCATGGATCTGTCAAGCCATTGACACAGTTGAGGAGCGAGATCATCGAACGTGTTTGTAGGCTGCAGATTAAAAATCTGGCTACCAACTCTTCTTCGTCCTCCCGTGAATCCTCACCTCTTCTCTTGTTGGTTGTTGCTTGCCAAAGCAGTACACTTTGTGCTCGTTTGTTTACGAGTTTTGGGGGGCGTCGGAGACCGTGTCTCTGCTTCAGGGCACCAGCCTGCCGTGCCCGTGGTCTTCCTTCATATGCACGGTGTTTCATTGATTTCTTTTTTCTTGCTTCAGTGCGAGTCTCCAGGCTGATTCTTGTGACCTGTGTTCCCGGCAGGTTCGCGACGTCTCTTTGTATTGTACGGCCGCCTTGTTTGTCCCGTACCTAGCTCGGCAGACATGTTCCTGCTGGTCTCTGGCGTAGGTTTATCGCTACCGACTTGCATTGCATCCTTAATTACGTTTTGCAACTGTCATTGTGTCGCATCGCATCAAACCGATGCAGGTCTGATCACTCTCTCTCGTGCATTGGGGCTTTGCATCTGCAGAGGCCTTCCCGTATTGTCTTGTTCACATGGGCTCACTGAGTTTGGAAAGTAAGCCCATCTATGAAAACGGCCTATTATTGTTCCACATGTGACGGCCTATTATTATATTGTTTAGAAAACAAGCCCATCTACGCTCACTGACTTAAAAAGCACACGAGTACAGATATGACCCCTCTCTCTCTCTCAAAAAAGAAAAAAAACGAGTACAGATATGAGCGTAGACGGCATGAGTCTTCTGACGTTTAGATATGAGCAGGACAGTCACTCTGAACCAAAGATAAGCTGACGCGGCAGGGCTTGTCGGACTAGTTTAACCACAGTACTGTTGATGGTTCTTCCATGTTGATGCCTTCGGGCCTGCAACCTGTGCCGGACGGTGATTATGCCAGCAAAGCAGGGAGGGTCCATCAGAGCCCATTAGCCTAGCTTGTTTTTCATTTTTCTTGTTTTGAAATCGTAACGGCTGTTCTTTAGCTGTTCGTTGATAGACGTGGGGCAGACGACCGTTTTGGAGTTTGAACACAATCACATGCACCGCTTAGCTGCAAGCAACACGTTGTTCGTTTCTGCCTGCAACTTGCAATTTGCAAGTTCGGAACAGTTTATTGTTGTCGCAAATGCATTGTCACCTCCATTTGTGTAATTCTATTGGATACCTTTTGGAGGTGTTTATAAGTTACGAACATTGGCTTATTTGAACTCGAACCACCTAACTCTGACCATTTTATTTTACAGAACTTCAACCAGCCTATAAATACCTTTGACTATTTTGAACTGCATCCAACAGGCATCGAATTCTGCGATTTTTTTGCAGTACATAGAGGTGAACCGAAGCCCCAGTGAAGAACTACTCTGCCTGCACTACAGCTAAGAAGTGAACCAAAATCCAACACGAATCATGGAAGACTGGAGGTTAAAGCCTAGATAACTCCACTGTCTGCACTACAGCTAAGAACCACGTACAACAGACGTCATACAAGAGAATTACAACAGATGTAGGCGAACGAGATACAAGATCAAACATGCTATTTGTCAAGAATTAGAGCACTCCGATTGGCGGGCAGTAGATCAAAACGCCTCACTTTCTATACTCAACCATTTCCGGGCAGTACCGCCTTGAGAGCACTTCCACTTGCTCAATGAAAGACTTCTCTCTGTGGCCGCCGAGCAAGCGGACCATCTGGTTCCATCGCTGACGGCAAAGCTCCCCGGACCTGAGTGCAAAAAAAAAATATTTTTGTAATTGCAGCTGTGGCCAAACAATCTAACATATATTGAATTATGGAAAACATGCCCATTTACAGAGATTTCACTTAAGATTTGCACTCATACAGTGACGTTGTTATCTGTAAGTAGTAGAGCACTTCAAAAATAGATTTGCTTCACTAAAAGCTCTACTGCTTGAGTTATTTCAAGACAAATCCTCTAGTCCATAGAAAAGTAGGAGCCCTACAAATTTGATCAGATTACACAAATATTTGTAGTTCCTGAAACCATCAGGGAATAGGACAATGCAAAGAGAAATCGGGAAGTTTACCAAACTACTAAATATCAAATTGAAGCTAAGTCAGGCACCTGTGATCAAGAAGGTTATCCCAGTCAACATCTTCAGGACAAACAGCATCAACCTTCTGAAGCCTGGCTTGTTGTTAAGGAAATTCAGCACAGGTAATAAATAGCGTATGTTGATAACAGAGATTAAAAGATAAGAGAAACAAAAACAATAAAAAAAACAATGCAATCAATGCCTGGAAACCGAGCACAAAAAATCCACAACAATTCAGTTTGGCGCTGTCATCAAAACAGCTCCACTACACAAACCTATCATCAAAACAGGTTTTGGGACTTGTGTTTGATTCTGTTAATTCACACATGGCAAAGCCGTATGACATCAGGGCCACACAGTTAAAGATTCTACTATGTTAACAAGGGTTCCTAGTTCTGTGAGAAGGCAACTGGAGGTGGTATAATCTCACATGCAGGCATGCAACCTGAGCGCAATGAGAAGAGACCCTCGAGTCCAGAACAAAAAAAAAAATTCTCAATTCACAAGGTAGTCAGGTAATCACAAGATATGAGGAAACAATATATCAAATATAGCTTATGTGATATTAATGAACGGCATAACATCCAAACTCTGTTTCCATATGGCAATGGGTACGGAACTTGATGATAGTACAGTACAATGAACCTGCAGATATTTTGGCCATGGCAAACACTCAAGTGAAAATAATTGGCCAACAGACAAGGCCATTTTCATACCGCAACTGGTCGGATGCATATATGTTGCGGAAAGTCAGACTGTGCTGTTTCTTTCCATAATTCATCTGCAGTATTGAGTATCAACTACACTTTAATGCAGGAATTAGCTAGTGTTCATATGATTTTAATCTATATTAAAAATATAACAGTCAACAAAATGGGGTGATCAGTTAAAAATAAAAATTGACTCAATAAAGCACCAGAGACACAAATATTACTCTAATACCGAAAATAAAAAAAAAGCGGGGGGCGTTGAAAGGGGGGAAAGGTTTCTGTCCACCTTGTTCTGTTTTGACACTGAAATCAGGTTAATACACAAAGGATGGCCGAAAATGACATTATCAGGAACTTAAACATTTCTGAAGAACACGGAACTACGTACATGCACAAGCATCTTATAACAATTTTCAGATGATTGTGATCTTAGCAATAAGCAGCTAGCAAATTGTTATTAACCTCCATTGGAAATAATATGTAGCACTTTATTATGAATATAACATGCAGTTGGTAATCCATAGCAACTTACGCTTCCACCAATATATAATCATCAGTATCTGACCAGACACCTTCCTTGACCAGTGGTGATGCTAATTGCCGGTACCTGTTCATGCATTAGTTGCATTAAATAACCAAGTTTAACAGCACAAAGGATAGGGTTCCACTAGTAAAGATATAGTATCATTTTTATCATAAAAATTCAAAATTTCAAAGCTAATAACCGTTTTCTGATTTTCTCTCATTTTATTTATATTCTGATTACAATAGATCATGGATCCTATTCTCTAGCGCATGACCAGCACAAGGTGGCCAGTACTCTCCTAAAGACTAGGACAACTGACTGCAACAAACTGCCTAACTGACTGCAAGTTCTAGGCCCTGACGAAACTGAAATTAACTGAACATTCAGACAGCTAACAGAGCTGCTGATGTCAACACTGAAACTGAACTGAATAAAATGACACTATGTCAACACTAGCTACTGAACATCACATAAGACTTACTGGCTAACATTTTAAAACCACTAAAAAATCAGTTATAAAAAAAAGTGTAGATACAACCATGCTGGTATTGCCTGCGAGAAAAATAATTTCATATGTAATTCAGACAATACAAAATCCATGCAGAATATGTATCACTGCCAGCCTTACTGGAGATTGTCTAACAATCACCTAGACCGGCAAGATACTAAGCATTGCTGTTATGTTACAAAAAAAAGCACTAATGCAACACAGAGGTAACTGACATAATCACTGCATTTCGGCTCTAACCATGTCCCACTCAGTATGAGGAAGATAATGAAGATCAGTATAAAAGAAAATTGCAGAGAAGATTGAAATATATAAAATTAAGCAAGATTCAAAGAGGGGAGTATATGTTATGAATTAAAAGGCTAGCAGAACTAACCACTTCAAGCAACAATCTTTGTTACTGCGAGTTGTTAATTTGTCACTGATGGCCTCCCAGGAAATGTTATCTCTTATCTGTCACAAAAAGCAAGTAAATCAACTGATAATATGGAATACGGGGATGTAACACTATGAACGACATTGATGAAGATGAACAATTATAAACATGAAAACTCATGTAAATACACAACATGCACACGGATAAAGAAGTACGCACCAGGCGATGACCATGATCTAACTGTTGATGGGCTTTCACACGCAAGTCCAAATTCACCAAATCAAATAAGTTTTGATACTCGTCCTGGGTCCAAGTTCCTGAATATTCACCATTAAAAAGGGCGTCAAAATAAATAACATAGCAAACAAAGTTTATCTTGAATATTCACGTTAAAAACTGTTTATTTGAACTCTGATTGCTAAAAAAGTTCAATAAGTGCTCACTGAAACTCGCATACTCTTTGAAACTCAACACTCTGAAAGCATGAATTACATATAAGCACCGTCTGACCTTTACACAAAAGCACATACTGTTTGACCATTTTTTCAGACTGGGGCCTACAATTTCAATGTTGACGCAGACCAAATATATGAGGTTTGTAGTAATCATCCCTACCTTTTAACAATAAACTTCCCCACCCCAATCAACTATCTCCACCAGACAGAGTACAGCAGCATGTTGATGTGAATCTTGTTGAGGGAAGCGATCAGAAAGAAAAAGGTTTAAATGCCACTATAACTGCTTGTGAGCTTGTCGGTCCTACAATGGAATAGTCGATGACATGAGTAGTCCAATTCTCTTTTGTGGCGGGCTCTACACAACCTAGAATTTTACTTCCTCTGGATGCTTTAACTCCAAGTCTGATGTTCAATGAGATGTTAGCGTGAATCCTTGTCCACCATGTCAAAGAGCCCAGGTGGGATGGTTGTTACTGGTCAAAGATCTCGATGGCTTTACCCATGTCCCTTACACTTGGACGGCTGTTGTTGTTAGTGACTCCTTTAAATATTACCCATGTGCGCAGAGATAAGGTAGTTATTGTTCTGATTACACGAGCGTGAGAGGATACAAAAAATATTCAGTCTTGTACTCAGGTTCATAGCCAAGACACTGATCTAATCAAAGACCTAGCACCAGTCATTTATCAGCCCTGTCGGATGCAACCCCACACGTAGCTCTCCTGCATATTAGCGTGGTTAGGTAGGTTGTCCTGGTCCCCCTGGATCTTGGTCATTCAGGTGGCTGAGGGTATTTAACCATAACCGGACATTGACCTTTTTTTCATGAAATACTGTGGATAACTTGGATACAATCCATGTCAAATATCCACCACAAAGAGGCAGGTTTAACAGTTACGAACCAAGTTTGAAATTGGAGATACTGCAAATTAAAACCACTTTCTGCGCATGTTTTTCTCGAATAAACTTTTGTAAGCTACCAAACAGTCACACTGCAGTACCCCGGTTATATGTTTTTTTTACATAAACAATTCGTCAAGTGCACAAAATTAATCGATAGAAAATATTCTGCAAAAATGTATAGCAAATGGAATAATGTAAAGGAGTTCACTTGCAACAATGAAAACAGACATTTATATGTTAAATAACCAACCAGAGTGATTTCAATTCTTACAGAAATGTTAGTTAAACTGTGATAAATCAATAAGTGTAAAATGTACCTTTTTGCAAGTTTTTAGGCTTTATCCTTCTCCAAGTATCTTTCACATGGATATCGCTCTTTCCAAGTTCAGCTGCCAATTTTGTCCAATTTGGGCCGTTTGTTTCAACAAACTTTTTGGGGGGGGGGGGGCGTAAATACAGTAAGAGAGGCTCCCACTGTGCTTTATTAAACCAAATGGAAACTGTATGAATGAAACAACAAAGAACTTGCTGAAAACAAACGAACAAAGAAAGCATCACGGCAAAAAAAATAATCTACCGCTATACAAGCGAGGGCAAAAGCACTAAGAAATTAAAGAGATCAAAACTACAATAGAATCCATCCATCCCTATAATACAAAGATACGCAACTCGCCTGCGTATTCGAGAAAAAAACGATAGAATCCATCCATGGTAATTTAGTCATATGAAGCTGGTAAAACAAGCCCAGTAATGTTATTTCTCAAATATAAATGCCATGAAAGTATGCTTCAATAAAGTGATGTGCTATATTTGGAGTCTATATTGTGCAGCAACTACAGGATCGGGATTACATAGGGCCAGCCAAGAGAGCAATGTTATCTAAGCTAAAATATCAGTCAAAACAAAACTTTAGCTTCTGTAAGAAAACAAGTCTTAAACGCGAAAAACAAACTGATAAACTCCACCTACGGCTCAAGAGTATAATTAATACCTTAAAGGAAGCCATGGTGCAATATAGCATGTTACCATACATGCCAATATGCCATCATAGTTAATTTAACTTGAATGAAGTTAGGCTATTAGATCTCTTTATCTCTAAGCACGTTTTAGTCAAACATCAAGAGAGAACTGACTACAGTTCATGCAGCCTGTCTTTTCATTTGAGTTTTATAGCTCAGATTAAAAAATATAGAAACATGAAGTCATGCAAATCACATCGGAAAATAATATGAATCTTTCTCAACCATAAATACAGTAAAGTTAGCATGCTAATCAAGAAAACTAAACCTTTCAGTGTCAAAAAGTAAAACTAAACTAAATGTTTTAAACTTCAAATAACATAATAGGAGGATTTTATATTACCGCCGAATAGTCTCGTACTCCTCTTCGGTCCATTTACGATCAACACTCCTGTTGAGTAAAATCCGCGCTCGTTTGTATACAGCCACAGGGGGTCTATGAGGTAATGCATTTGCTGTAAGGAAAGTTCATCAATAATTACCATCATAAGACATTTGCTACCCAGATCAGGAAAACATACAGTTCGACAAACTAGACGTTGTTTATTCACTAAGGTCTATGAGGTAATGCTTTTGCTGCAAGGGAGGTGCATCAATAAATAACCGTCATGACATACCCAGATCGGGAAAACGAACACTTTGACTAAATAGACGCGATCAATATTACATTATTCAGTAACCAGTTTCCCAGAGTATATGCAAAGTGCAGGTTAGCCACTTTTCCAAAGAATATGCGAAGTGCAGTTGCAGTCAGATTAGAATTTGCAACGCAGGAATAGTATTAAATATGAGCCAAAAGGGGACTAAATTTATTTCTTGGCTCACACTAATAAAAAGTGGCAAGACAATAAATGTGAGAGACTGTAAAGATATGCTTCAGATATTCTGTGCTTACCTATTTCAGCCCAACAACCTCTGAGCTCTGGATATTTAACACTAGTCCGAAGCATCTCTAATCCTTGCTCCCCCAATTGTTTCATCTGTAACGAGATACACATTACAAATGTTTGAAATTTAAACTATGCTGAGCACAAAATACGCAGTAAAACTTCAATTTTTTTTGCGATACGAACCAATAGGAACATTATAATAATATCCAGGCACCAACAAAATCAATAAACATAGAAGAGGTTACTACCCACATTCCACAATAAGGAATAAAGAATACTCTAAACAAGTCACTGTCCAGAATGAGGAACTGTTAAAAACATTCTGAACTCCCCTGTTATAGCAAATGAAATACAAGTACAGTCTGACTAGTTCATACATTTCATGGAATGTTAAAACTTTCAGCAAATACAGACAGTGGTCCCAACAGTATAGATTATAGAGCAAGTCCATCTCACTGAGAGCAAATAAAAGCTAGCATCATCACATACTTCCATGCTTAGGAACAGCTGTATTAATTATGCTGATACATGAATACGCAAGTTACTAGGAAGCAAAGGAGCTAAACAGAAACACAGATTTATGTGGACCCAACAGTATAGATTATAGAGCAAGAAAAATAACCTCTGCATAGTTCATCATGGCTTCCATTAGTTTTGCATTTTCCTCTGGGGTGAACCGTTTGCCATGCACCAGTTCGGATTCATCACGCTTTTTCTTCTTCCTCCTTTTCTTGTCTAACTTAGTTTTATCCTCAGATTCACGAACCGATCCACCGTTCTCTTCACCCGCATCTTTCTTCGCTTTCTTCTTTTTCTTCTTCTCCTTTTTCTGGTCGAACTCAGTGCCATCAGCCACATTCAAGTCAAGGGCTTTTGTTTCTTTGTCTGAACCAAAATCACCGTCACCAAAGACCTCCACGGCATCAACAAAGCTCACTCGCTTACCCTTGTCCTTTTGTTGTACCGCCTTTTCCTTTTCCATTTCGCCACCCTCATTATTATCTTTACTTTTTTTTCTCTCTTTATTACCACTCTCAACATCTCCAGCAGCCTGTGTATTCTGTCCTACATCTTGACCAACATTACCACTCTCCTTTCTTTTCTTTTTGCCTTCTCTTTTCTTATGTTCCCCCTTTGACATGTCAAGTTGCTTGCCCTCTTCCAAGGTAACTAAACATTTCTCAGATTCGAAAACTACTCCAACGTCCCCTTCAGCTGTGTCAACATTATCCAGTTCCTCCAACTCCACGGAATCCTTCTCTGCTTTACCCTTTTTCTTCTTCCTCCTTTTCTTGTCTAACTTAGTTTTATCCTCAGATTCACGAACTGATCCATCATTCTCTTCACTTATGACATCTTTCTTTGCTTTCTTCTTTTTCTTCTTCTCTTTTTTCTGGTCAAACTCAGTGCCATCAGCCACATTCAAGTCATGGGCTTTTGTTTCTTCGCCTGAACCAAAGTCACCATCAAATCCATCATCTCCTCCCAACTTTCCTTTACCTGCCTTGCGCTTTTTTGCAAGCCTCCTCGCCATCTCCAGATCCTCATCTACATTCACAGCTCCACCCTTCTCCATCTCAAGATATTCCTGGGAATTCGACTTGGACTTGCCCTTACCCGCCTCTGGTTCTCTCTTTCTTTTCTTCTTCTTCTTCTTCGTCATAGCAGTGGACTCTTCCTTTGGTTTCTTCTCCTCTATCGGATTTGGCTCTACCACTGGCATGGCTGGCTTCGTCTTTTCTAGAACTTTATGCTCACCTGATGCTGAACCCAAGAGAGAAATTGCAGTTTCTGCTTCACAGTCTGATATCACTTCTTTTTGCCCCTCTTTGCAATATTACGCTAATCTTTCCCTGGAACGAACACCAAGGTTGAAACAAACGTTGCATATCAGAATCATGTTCCAATTCATAGCATCAAAGGCACAATGCTATCTAGGCATCAATGGTGGGAATTGCACAAACCTGCCAAGCGTTGGACCACTGCTGGAAGCCGTCCGTCACCCGTCACACACCCTCCTGCTTCCTCCCCCCTGATACTCGCCTCGAGCCCTCGCCAGCAGCCCGTTCCTTGCAGTTGTGGTTCCGCAGCCAAACACAGATGTCTCCCTTCTCCACCCGAGGTGATGCTGAGTCTGAATGCCTTTTGCTGCAGACATGAACATGCATCACAATTTGACTAAAATTGTACTGTTAATTGCTGGACGAAGCAGCACTAAAGCCCCCTCATTCATTTACTCATGCATGTATTCACACAAGTAATAGCAACTGGTACTGCAAGAGAGGCAGGTAAATGCTCTAACTGAACCACCCGACGAGGCATAAGCACACAATTTACAGGCACATGAATCATTTAGGCAAAACTAACCAGAGAATGGGGAGGGAACGGAACTAACCGTTAGGGTTTGAACAGAGGCGGCACTAGGCGAGCAGGAGGGTGGTAGGTGTTGAAGTAGAGGACGAGTCGCGCCTACTGTTTCTGAAGTAGGAGACGAGGCGGCACGGCGTGGTGGAGAAGCCCGGCGGCAGCGCGGCGAGGGAGCCCGGCCGAGCTCTACTGTTTCAAAAGAAGCAGAGAGCGAGAGAAGGAAACCGCAACTTTCGCAGACGGGCTGACAGCGCGGACAGGGAGGCTGCGTCGCCGGGGCGGGGCGGCAGTGCCGAGGGCGACGTCGTTGGGGAAGTTGAGGATGGCCTTGGCGCCGCGGAGGCGGAACGCGGCGCGGTCGTAGGCGCGCGCGGCCTCGACGGCGGTGTTGCTGCGACGGGGCAGTTGCCGGCGGCCTCGGGGGCAGCGAGACGGAAGGGGCGGCGGCGCTACGCCCAGGTGACTGGGGGAGGACAACGGGGACGGACGGGATGGATATTCGTCGAGCGCATGTGTTTGTATTGGGCTAGGCTTCCATGAGGGATGGGCCGCGTTCTGTACAGAGATATGACTGGTCTGACTTTTTTTTCTTCTTTTTTTTTTTGGAGAAGAGACTGTCCTTTGACTGTTGAGCTTTGCTCGGCTAGGGATGACAATAGGTACCCGATACCCGATATTTAATGGGTAATTACAGGTGATTTTGTACCCATGGGTATAGAAATGGGTAAAAACCTATACCCATAGGGTATGAATTTTTTTTATTTTTAATCGAATTTTTTATTATATTTTTATTAATAACCGCACGTTT
>LAPY01000488.1:35693-56614 GCA_000970635.1 Eragrostis tef | reverse complement strand
CCGCCGCCGCCGCCGCCGCCGGAGAATCTGATCAGCTCCGCCGCGTCAGCCGTCGCCATCAGCGTCTCCACCCGGGTGGTGACGTTCTGCCTGTTCACCAGCACACGTAGTACTCGCCGTCGCCGGCGCGGACGCCGACGGGGAACCTCTTGGACCGGAGCACCACCTCCGTCGCGGCCGCGCGTGGAGCGCCTTGAACACACACGCGCCGCCGTTAGGAGGCGGCGGGACGCGGGGGACCGCCAACGCGCGGCGGCGCTCCGCCGAGCCACGGCGCGACGTCGCCAACCCCTGTCTTGGGGACGTCAGGGGGCGGACGTTATTCGAAATAACGTCCGGGCGGACGCTATTTCGAATAACGACCGCCCCTTGGGTCCAGCCAGCCGTCCGATCCGACCTGTACGGTCCACATTAGGCGCGTCTTCTGTCGTCTTCCTCGATCAGTCTGTGACGCGGGGCGTGGGCATGGTGATCCGCCGGGACGGAGGAAGCTGAGGAGGGCTCACTTCATTTGGCCGGCGAAGACTCTGCCGGCGGCAGCGGCGCGGCGTACATCTGGATTTCCGGCGGGAGGGCGAGGCTCGACTCCGATGCGGCCCCTTCGTCCGTGAGCAAAATCAGAGCTTGTCATCCATGGCGTAAGTTTCCAATGCAGTCAACAACTAGTAAGTGTGAGTGTCGGCCGGTGATCTTCGCCTAGTGCAAATGGTAATGCCGGTTGCTTTGATGTGAGCGTGGTCCAGATCGACCATCCTTCCCTCTCCGTTTCTGCTCTTTGGTCACCGATGAGTTCAGGGCAGCCTTTTGTGTAGAAACCTGATCGTTTCGCTACGCATTCGTGTCAAATTAGAAGATACCAACTCAATGGGGGCAATTAAACTAGCTTATTGGTGCAAACATTCCGGCGTCATCCCTGAAGGTAGATGGAGCCTGAAACTAGACTCACTGATGCAGTTTCTCTGAACCAACTGACGATGGGGTCCTTGGTCTTTCAACATTTGGAGGACCCTACATGTTCAAAGCAGAACAATGCTAATGCGCGGCCCTCCGTTTGTTTTCACCATCAGCAGCTTTCAACGCTCCAAGCGTAAATCAGCAACACGACTATCTTGCCTGCTGAGGTTGTCATGAGTTTTCCTCCCCTGGCCCCTGCAAACTCCATTTTTCTTGGAAAGAGAAAAAACTATTGTGTTGGACCTAGGAAGTTGCAATGTGTGATGTGTCCGTTAATAAAACAACATACAGGAGCATCGAAACAGGGAAGCCCAACGGCACATTATGCATTCCGAAAAGTAGCACAGCGAAAAGGAAATATGAGAGTATTATACTGTCAATATGTCTGGAGAACGTCTTTCCTAGTAGAACCTAAATTTTCATAAAATAATCAATGCGCTACAGCCAGGGAAGCAAAAAAAAAAACCCAGCAATACATGTACGTGCCCTTATTGGCAGAGGAGAAAAAAATGGAAACAACGAAACTGAAAATAATTACAGTAACCGTCCTATCTAACAATCCGGACAATGGAGTTGATTCTTTTACTGAAGCCCAATTCTCACTATCCTTGCTTATCGCTGCATAGTCATCCGATTTATGACTAATCCCAGAACCCAGAAACCGTCAATCATGCATGTTAGAACCCTGAATGCTTTCGACATCAAAAGCCAGCAACTGCACGACTTTTCCTGTCAACAGCTGTTTTTGTTGTTCTGGTGCAGCTCCTGGGGGCTTGCATCCAATTAGCTGACAGAAATCTGAGTGAGGCCAGTGGATGTAGCAATCTGTCTGTTCAATGTTCTAATTTTCAGGTTCATCTACGTCAAGTATTTACATTGCACTCATCCATGAACCGATCTCCTCGAACGAGAAACCTCTTCCAGTACTTCTTGTAGTTCGGTATACCTAGTTCAAGCCAAGGTTTCATATTACCATTGTAGTGCAATGATGCAGACCTCCGAGCTGCCTCTTCATCAATTCCATAATCATATCCAAGTCCCGCTAGAGTCAACTTTTCATCAAGGGGATAGATGAGATGTTGGAAAGATAGCAAGCTTAAAGGTAACGCTGCTGCTCGCATAGATGCCTCATCTTTGTATTTGAACTGTAACAAAACACAAATGGGATAAATGTAAGCACTGTATTGAAGAAACATGAACTAAAAAGACTTATGTCACTGTTATATCAGAGAAATTCAAAAATGCCAAGGAAAGCAAATTGAACTCTCATAATTGACAAAATAGTGACAGCAGAAGAGAAATGCAACCTATAGTTCACATTACATGTGCACTGTGCAAAAAGGTTCTTCCAAGCCTGTTTTTTGGCCAAAGAAAAAAAAAGGAAGGCAGACGACCCAATGTAAATGTCCCTTTTTTATATCTGGTGTAGTCTGTAGCATGAAATTAACTGGCTTAGAATAATACAAACCTTTTCCATGAGTAGCAGATAATTCTCTGTAACATTATGTTCCCTCCATTTATCCAAATTAAGCAAATTCACCCCTGACATCCATGCACATGACTTCGGATCATATGCTGTTTTACCCAAGAGATTTCTGACTTGACCCAGTTTCAGACCACAAAATTCGACAGCACCATTTACTTTGTCCCCCATATTGATATTCCACAAGAAAGACAGGTCCTGTTGAACAACCACATCATCATCCAACACAACAACCTTTTTCAGATACTTGAATATTTCTGGGATAAGGAAATGTGAGTGGCTGAACAGTGACAGGTATTTCATTATTGTGTTCTCAGTAGGCTGCGTAATGCTCCTAATGAGAACACGAAACTCCTCTGGCAGATACAGTTGCTTCATGCTATACTTTGGCAATTTCTTCAAAATAAAGCCTTCAAAGTTTATAACATCCACTGCTGCTTTTTTGAACGAATTCCTAGAAAACCAGTATTTTATGGCATAGAAGTTCTGGGCATCAGTTAGGATATGAAAAGCCAGGTTTCCTGGATCCTGCAGAAAGACTAATAAGAACACCGCCAAAGCTCAACCCAAAATATATTGTATGAGTTAACGTTCAGTCAAATACCTTAGAACTGCTCACAGTTGAGTTGATGACAAGAGAAGCAGCAAGAACGTTCTTAGACAGTATAACATAGTGCCTATAGTTTGGACTGTTGAGCTTGCGAGAAAAAGAACCATCTGAATTCGACGAAGATGATTTGAAATATTCTAATGTCAACCTCATAGAAAGACAATGATGACTTTTCGGCAATGTCTGGGCACCAAGATTGTAGAGGAATGCACTCTGCGTCATATGAAAGTGTGCTTCATCCTCAGTCATATCAAGAATCTGGCGAAGCTTCCTGTCAACATTCTTACAATCTACAGTGCAAGATTTGGCTTTTGCTATTGTTTGCTCCATTTGCTTTATCCTCTTGTTGATACTGAAATCACAAGACAACTGTCATTCTAATTATGTATGCAGTAACTCTTATAGATGATTGAGAAAATTTCTCTTGGTTGAATTTAAATCCCTTTTGACTCTTTAACACGTGCATATTATTTCTTAAGAGGCATCCAGAAAACAAAAAAATAATTAATAGGATAACAAAATCCAGTCTAATGCATGTTTCAAAACCCATCATCAGTTATGCAGTCATCATAAAATGCAGCTTTAAGACTAAGAGCAAGATTGGTTTGGAGAAAGACTAATCACAAGGAATTGTGCAATTTTCAGGAAGCTTAGACACTAAAATTTGAATCTCACAAGGATGGTAGATCAGCATCTACAGATGATGCACTGAGAATCCTCTCATGGTCTTGTATGTTTTGCTTCATTTTTTGAGTCAGAGCTTCCTGTCCTTCAATTTTTGCAATGCTTGGATAGTAGGAGCGTGCCACAAAAAGTTGGTCTTTGAGCCTTTTCACTATAGCATCCTTCATTACTTCTTTGTGTTCTGTGGACCAGAGACAATAGCTCCCAAGTTCAAATTGGCAAGCCTTTGCCTTTTCCGTTTCATCTGCTTTTGCGCCCTTTTGTTGCCTCTTTATATCTTTGCTAACCTCCTGAAAAGAAATATATGTGCATTTTATTATATCAAAATATAGGTCTGTCTGAATCAATTAATCAAAGATCATGATTCATGAGGAACATGTAAACATAATGATAGGAAACAATATTGTCCCAAAGGTTTACTTTAACCTTTTACACTGTTGGATTAGTTCAACTGGAAGATGGGAAATTTATTAAAATTTCAAACATGTAACCTATGATCTTCGACATGTTTGAGCTGGAATAAAAGAACTAATATCTGATCAATTAGTGTTACAGTTGAAATGACAAAAAGGTAGTACATCCAAAACAACAAATGACAACATTAATGCTAAAGACGCATACACTTGTGTGCTGAGTTGAATCCGGCACAGCCTTCGATGAATTGACACTTGGTACTGGAAGAACTGCATATGTTGCGAACTATTCAGTCAGATGTAAAGAAAACGGAAATAGCATCAGAAAAGAGATAAAAGGGGGTGCCCATCAGACAACAGATGGATCGCAACCTACCAATAGCTTGACCAAAGACAATTATATGAGATAATGCAGGGTGTCTTTTATGGAGAAAGTTGAGGAAATATAAATGCCGATAGGTTACAAATTAAATCTTGGGTGAAAAAAGAGGGAGGAAATTGAAAGGTAAAAAAGCATTCCACTGATGAAATCTTAATGAACAGTATATTAGGTGCTTTTCTTTCTATAACGTGCCATTATATTAAGAGGATTTCAAAGGGGTAGAAACAACAAAAAAGAAAACACTAAGGAGGCGCTGAAGCACCACAAACACACACCAACCTGTAGTCCCACAAAAGACCAGACTTAAAGACAATAGAACTGAGAAACACTACATAGAACCACTGAAGCCAGCAATAGTGCCTCAACCCGCTTAAGTCATTGTGCCTCTTGTAACCCCAAAGACCAGTTTACTACTATATTTACCAGATTACATTGCATAACTTAAATGCTGCAGCACGTGAATTATGTTTTAGCATTAGCAGCAATTGCGTTTGTAAAAGCCTAACCACGCGACATACCTTTTGGTTTAGCGCTTCCAATGTATGGGGGTGGGTCAATTTTCTTATACTGATGAAAGACACCAGGACTACCTTTGGAGATCCTCTTTGGAGCATCCTGAGGAAAAAGTAACTGTTATGGACTGCAGATGAAACCTTCACAGTTCTTGAACCATTTTCTTGGATACATTATACTTCATAAAATGGAAATTGGGATTCAACGTTTTGAAAACATAGTATATATTATATCCCAACAGAGCTAACATGCGAGGAGCACCGCACAAGATATTTCCTCTTATTGAAAATACGTGAGGCTTAGTCAAGTTCAAAAGTCCTGGTCGGTCAAAAACAGGTGATAGCAAACAAGAATTGCAGCGTCACCCCAATAAATGTCGCTATTCTGAACTAGGCAAAATTACAAACAATCACTATCACTTTGATAAAGAGTACCAGCCAACAAACCTGGCTCACTCCACTGACAGCACCGCGGCCGTCCCTCTCGTCCACGTGATCGAATGAAGGCAGAACAACCTCCTGAATCCGACGCAGTAGTAAAACAGAAAGAGTAAGAAGGAATCAGTGAGCCGTACAGGCATCCACATCCGACTCATAAATTCAGAAATGGATGGGAGCCAACAGTGCTAAACCTGTCGGTGCCGCTCCTCCGTCGTCACGTACCCTGCATCACGAACCAATGGGGGATAAGCCAATGGAATCCTCAGGATGAAGGTGAAGCGGTTGATTTGCCAGGCCGCACCGTGATCGAATAACCGTTAGGTCCCCAGATCCAACCGAAGCGGCACTGATCCGAGCGCGGAGGAGGCAACGCATACCGCCCCTCCCGCATTGAGAAGGAGATAGAGGGAGGGAAAATGAATGAGAGTGAGGGCTGCATACCGCCGGAGGGGGAGAGGTCGAAGAGGAAGGCGAGGGGCACGAGCAGGGAGCAGAGGAGGAGCGCCAGCACTGCCGCGCGCGGGCCCCTCCGCCTCTTGGCCGCCGCCGCTAGCAGCGGCTGCGTCTTCATGGTCTCCTCCTCCTCCGGTCACCGGCGGCCGCCGCCCTTCCGCTGATCATGGCACTGCCGCGACAGGAGAGGAGTGCTTCCCAGTTCGAAGCAGTTGCAGTGCGGTTCGGTGCGCCCAGAGAGTGAGCCAGTGGCTCGCTCCTTGGTTGGGGCGACCTATGTCGTGACAGTTTTTTAATTTCAAAAAAAAAACGTTGTGCCAATACAAAAGCTGCGTGCGTGTCGAACAGAGTTTTTCACACTCTCTCCTGATTTTCAAAAGTTAAGATACTTGGTGTCAAAAAAAAAGTTAAGATACCTTTTGATTTAAAAATAAACAAAAGAAAAACAGTGCTCAGTTTCTCGATGACAACGGAGAAAATAGCAAGTAACGAGTGCGCAATTAAACACTCGATAAAAAGTTGGAGCAAATCACTGATAGCACCTTGGATAGAACTTCCAGGAAACCTGAAGTAGAATATCAACCCATATTGTTCGCGAAAAAAAGGAAAGGAATAATATGAACCCATACAGTAGCGTTTTTCTTTTTTTGAGCGTAATGGCATGTGCTCAGCCTTTCATTATATAGATTGAAAGCAAATGTTCAAATACAAAAACAAGGTGGCCTAAGCCAAAAAATGAAAAAATACATTGGGCACCAAAAGAAGCGACTGTAGCCTACTCCCAAATTGTGTTGTCGTGTGCCAATTTTGAATGTCCTGTTTGATGAAGAGCACTAGTTGTGACTTGTGACACGGTCATTGCCTTGTTATCGAACATTCTGCGGCATCTCTCTTTCCAAATATTCCAGGCAATGTAAATGACTGCTTGTTCAGTTTGATGCCTGCGTTCCGGCCGGTCCGAACATACACAGAAGCGTTTGAACAAGCGTTTTGCATTGCACATCTTGCCACTCACCAAAACGCGCACGTGCACGTGCACGCAAACCAAAACAGCGTGGTCACTGGTAAAAGGTTCACCTAACCGTACTCTAAAGTCACTAACCAACCAACTTATATATACACATCCACTTACAGGCACCCCTAAACCAGGCTAGTCCAAAGCTCAACCCATCAGTTCATTACAGGATATGGTAACGCCCGTTTTTCTTGTAAATTAAAAACTCGCACTCCAGACCGTTCAATATCTCCACGACGGATTCTCGCTTGGACCCCTTGAAGTGCTCCACGACGTCCTCTGATGATATCTGAAACAATGTGAGTCGTCAACACAGGATGACAAGAGCCACAAGGAATTCCTCAGGCTTCAGAAGAATATATTGGTGTCTTACCCCATCGCGGCTGCCAACCAGCTCCAGTATAGTTTCTTCGGTGGCGCTGGTTGTGCCAGTAGAGTCAATCTCATGCTCCTGTATCTTTTGTAGTTTCATTGCTGGTTCATTGGTAGAAGCAACCATGCTGTCAGTTTGGCCTCTCTTTGATGAAGGGTTTGAATCACATGCATCTGCCACCAGGACACAATCACCCTTATCACCATTTTCGCCGGCTTCACTTGCATGGGAGACTGCTCCACTAGGAGCCCTGTCAGTAGGAACGTTACCGAAAATTTGCTCTGAAAATCCACTCTTCTCCATCGTCAGGAATGTCTTGATCATGTCATAACTTACCTGCAAATATCATGTATCGTTTTTTCAAGTAAAAGGACCTTCATGACTGCTTCGGATGGACATCCGATTTATTACATGACAATGTGTAATAAGATTTGCTTCTTATACTTTTGTGCAACAATAGTATACGTAATCACAATCAGAAGAAGCATTTACGTTTTCTGGGAGCTCCTCTTTGATTGGCTTCAACTTCTCACTTGATCCAACCTTGACAATTGCAAGACGGATCCCTGAGGCTATCTCAGGTGTTAGTCCCACCTCCCTGCAAAACCTACTCCAGTCCAACTCATATCCATCCCGAGCAGCATCAAGTATGTATCCAATAACCGTTTGCTCTTTTATTGGAACTGCTCTGCGGAAGTACTACAAGACAATTATCACATCAAGCTGTGAACTTCAAATAAGTCAATAGCAAACTAAAACCAAAACAACAATAACTCACTGCAATTTTCAGGAATGAGTACTCATGTTTCTGAAACAATTCCCATGCAGTCGATTTTGCATCAGCTAGGTTCCCAGGAAGATTGTTCTTGAGTACGGGTTTCGGAACAGCAGCTACATCCTCTACAGCTGGCGAGTCATCCAACGCTAGATTCAACTCTTTTGACAAACGTGTGATATTTTGGATGAAAATACCACTGAATCGTGAGATAAAATGCTGGGAAAAAAAACAGATGTATCATTATACGAGAATGAGGGAAAATAATGATCACATTATCTTGTACCTAAAACTGGAGGCGCTGCTGAAATGCATAGTATTTTAGTAAACATAGGACAGTTTGCTTGGTATCATTATATTTTTAAGTAATACCTGGTTGACACCATCAATATTAGCAAGTCTAGCTCCAGTACTAGGCCTCATCTTTGCAAAGTG
Organism: Eragrostis tef; assembly: GCA_000970635.1. Classification (NCBI taxonomy): domain Eukaryota; kingdom Viridiplantae; phylum Streptophyta; class Magnoliopsida; order Poales; family Poaceae; genus Eragrostis; species Eragrostis tef. The sequence continues at coordinate 48,084 of LAPY01000488.1, read as the reverse complement.
CCTTAATGTTTGATCGCCACATATAGCATATCTGTAACAAAGGATCGCAAATGTTCAATTAGCTAATGGTTACAACTATGAATAGCTAGAGCCTACATCCAATACGCTATTGATGTTATTCAGATTTAACTTACGGAGCGGTTTCAATATTTTGAGCAAGGTCCATCCTGACATTCAAGAGCTTTTGGTAGAGTTTCAATTCATCCTGAAAGGAATTTGAATAAAATAAACAACACAAAATCAGCCAATGTTGAATCAATTATCTTCCAAAATTATTATGCATCTAGTAGTGATGATGAAAGTTGTGTGTGCACACACGTGTAAGCACATGTGTTTATAGCTTCGTGAGGAACTTACCTCAGAGAACTTTCCAGACTCTAGTGTTGGCACCGGATTTAAACTGCTTTCTTTCTGCTGTGAAGTACCATTCTCCTCTAGATCAATCATCTCTGCAGTCAGCTGTAAAACCAGCGGAGTTCCATCCATTTTATCAGCAGTAGAGAGAAACTTGGCCCCTTTTGGACTGACACTGAATACATAGTTGCAAAAAATGACATTTGGTTGAGATAAGCATTGATGTAAAGTTTACTTAAAGACAAAACTTTGAGAGCTGCTAGAGAAAGAGAATATATGGAATGACTAACAGAACAAATGGAAAATATTAACACAGCACCTTACAGATCTATATGTATCGCGGACAGTCTCCTTCAAATAATCTGGACATAAAAAAAGAAAATAAATAAATAAAAGTAGCACATTAGGATGTGTCGTTGACAGGTCCCCATATTCCTGCCACCTGATTTGAAGTCAGAAGTTCAAAAGCGAAAGGGGCACATTCAGTAGCCGAGGTGGTTCTAAATAAGAACAGTTGGTGAAAACTCAAACTGGTCATTCCCCTAAAAAATGTTAAAACTGGTCACTCCCCTAAAAGTTGTTACCTGTGGTCATTACATGCACCATATTCAATATTACAGAAAATCAACCCCAAAAATGCAAGTAAATCAGAGGCATTTCATTAATGCTCTTTAGTTAAGGTTGGTGGTCATGAAATTTAACACTATGATCACTTTATTAACTTTCACACGTTACATTACAACTTAAGAAACCAAAAGGATAGACAGGCACTGCAGGGCTGCTTGTACTCTCAACAAATGAAGATATCCATAAAATGATATATCCCCTAGAGTCAAACAAACACGTTTGACCATATCTTCTGTAAGTTTCCAGATAAATAAACTTTTCTGAGTATAAAATACGCCATCAGCTTGTATGTCATAACATGATTGAGGGCTCAAAGCCAACAAGAACTTTACTTTCACTCACAAGAATGAACTACAATATACTTCAAATCTATTCAGAATGCAATCCTTTTTACCAGGAAAAAGAAAGAAGCATAATTGGCTATAGACATGCAGAAGCGCTAATTTTCACAAAATTCCACTATCTACAGCTTACACGAATGAATGAACAGAGGTCTGTAGTAATACCATACCGTGTGCTATAAGGAGACCACCAAGTGCTTTCCACCAGTTTGGTGGATAATCTTTTCCTCGTCCATGCATTTGAAGTTTATCATAATTATTGTCGACGATCTTCTTGGCCTACAAAACAAGAAGAGTTTTGTATGTAACAATTTTTTTTTCTAAAAAGAAGTTTAGTGACCAAATCAAATTCTAAAAAAGATACTGCTTAATCTATCATCTTGATCTTATAGTGAAAAAAGATTGTGAAAGATTTCTAAGGCTTCTATAATCTGTATGGCAAGGCTTTGATATGTTTAACTAGTAGTGATTCTGTCCCATCCGGTTGTTCTAAGCGATAAAACCATAAGTACATATATGATCCCATTCAATCAAGAGTGAACAGCCAATATATGCCACAAGAGTAGAAAATTGTCATGCAAAAATGGATACTTACCCGTGATCCTCGGAGCACGTCAATAGGCAAATTAAAGCCCCAGCGCCCTCCACAAGATTTGATGCAGGACAGCAACAAGAAAGCTTCTTTTGATAAATCCCTCTCATTTTTCACTGCTGTACAGTTATCACAATTACCTGCAGGTCAAGAAATGTGTCACCGGATAGCTATTCCACCAGTTGAGGTGCCTTTTTATAAGCAAAAAAAAAAAGGAAGGAAGAAAGAAAGTAGCAATAAGATTTCATGGTACTCCAACCAAATAAAATAAACTATGATATGAATAGACATAACTATACTACAGATGAATTCTATGATGAGTCCAAAATACGCTATCTCTGGCAACTGAATCCAATGTTCAAATTCTAGCCAAATAAATTTCACAAATGTGTGCACAAAGCCACAAACAGTTATAACTCAGTGACATTCTTAAACTACCTTGGATGGAAATTATAACAATATATTGTCATTTCCTTGACTAAATATTTTGAAAACTTAGATAGTCAAAGTTGTCAAATATTTGAAAACAGAGAGATTTTTTTTTCCTTTTGAAACAACATACCACAGTCGGTGTTGCGCTGCTCGCCAAAATACTGTAACAAGACTCTCCTACGGCATGAAGCAAGCATGCAATATTTCTGTGCTGCCATGAAGGAATCCATGATTGCTTTCTTCTGAGTTGCCTATTGATAAAAAACAAACATTATCAAAACACAAGGAGGTAAAAAGCAGAAGCACTTAGCTGCTGCAATTGATTGAACAAACATCCAGCATGCAAAGCGTTTACATACATTTTTTGCTTCAGAACAATAGAAATCAGCTTTTGTAAAATCACTTCTTTGGTAGTATAGCCAGCAAACAGAAGGCAGACCATCTCTTCCACAACGCCCACTTTCCTGATAATAAGATTCTAGACTCTTCGGACATCCGTAGTGTATTACACATCTAACATCAGGCTTATCAATACCCATTCCAAAAGCAATAGTTGCTACCATCACAAGAACTTCGTCCCTAATGAATGATCTGCAAAGGAAAACAGAAACCGATGATCAATCCTTTGTCGAAAGCTGGACTCATGCCACGTAGCTAAACTATTATATCTGTCAAACGGTTTCTCGTAACTAATAAGTGACCAACGTGTATCTAACAGAATTTTTTTTTGGAAACAATATAAAATGTTGAGGCAAGAAAAACCAGACCACTTAGGGTCCAGGTGATATTTATTTCCTGCAATGATATAGTCAAACGCATCTAAAAGGTCAACAAAAACAATTCAACAAAATTATTCTTCAGAAAGGATGCTGATATAATGGGAAACGATATAGTCAAGAATTTGGTTTACATTAGAAAAATGGAAGAGCAGAACATAAGGAACAGACATCCAAAACAGAAATGAACCTATGGGATTCCTCTCTAGCTCTGCTTCCCATTTGGCCGTGGTAAATGCCAGACTTGATTCCAGCAGTAACTAATGCCTCATGTAACTGTAGCACAATAAAAAAAGAATTAGATGACAAAATCAGTTTAGAATCAACATGCTCACTTTAGTATCATCTAAAAAACGTTACACGAAATCAACAGAGTCCACAAATATTAAAATTTTCCATAAACCTACCAGAAAAACAGTTTTTCATCTTGCTTTTACGTTATGGTGATTTTTTTTTAATCTTGTTTTAGGTTATGGTAGACTTTAGTGCATCCATCTAAGATCGCCCAAGTTTGAGTCCTCTTTAACGCGAATTTGGATGCCCCAAATCGCCACACAATTTTAGGTCATGACCAAACACAGGTAACACCAAACGATGGCGAAAACATGTTTGGATAGCAACCCTGCCAAACATACGAGTATGACGGGTGTGATCCATGTGTCACCTTTTTTTATGAATCTATAACTGATGTCTTGTTTGTTACATGCAGTTGTGAATACGTAAATGGTTCATAAAATAGATGTACGATTTAGGAGGCATCACCGCTAAAGTTAGGTAATCTGGTTTTTCTCAAGCAGACATTGGTTTACTGCCTCCTAGCATTGTGATCAATCCTTTGGCTGCTAAAACATGGGAGCACACCTTCCTTGTCCCTGTTCTCGCCTATTGGTAACGCTCTGTACTCAGCCAATTCAAGGTAGAGAACACAACATTGTCCAAAGCTTATGTGTGCACCGAAAAATTGGTATGTTCAAGTTGGTAACAAAGCTAACATGTCCACAAATCTTCTATCGGTTGATCAAATTTTCTACCATATAAAATGTGCATAAAACATGAAAGCTCTCACATTGAACAGAAAAAAGAAAGAAATGCTTGTTACTCAAAAGACCCAAAAAAAACTGTAACAGATTCACAAACCTGTTCTGTCTCCCGGATGGTCGTGCAGTATATTATTGTTGACTCACCCTTAGTACTCCTCTTTGAAACATCTTTCACAAGTTCGTCAATAAAGGACATAGATCGGTTACATGATTTCACACCATAGAAAAGGTTTGGACGATCAAACGATCCAACCACAATGTGAGGATTGCTTAGAGTCAAGGAACTAGAAATGTCTCCACGCACCCTACAAAGTTAGACTTCAAGTGGTATCAGAACTTTGGTACAGAGGAAAGAGACAGTAAAAACTTTACAACACCCATAACATCACAGCTCCTGTAGATAGTGATCTTTGCACACGCAGACAAAAAAACGCAACAAGAAAAAAAAGTGGCAGTGTAATATCCATACCGTTCTGTAGCTGTCGCAGTTAATGCAACAAAGGGAACACCCACAAGAAGGTCACGTAATGAATGCAACTGCTTGTACTCCACCCTGCATATAGAAGAATTCCAATTGTGGGAATCAATTGCAGAGAGAAGAAAATGTTGATTAGTTTCATCAAAAAGTAACCTGAAATCATGGCCCCATTCTGATATGCAATGTGCTTCATCAACAGCCAACAAGCAGATCCCGGCAGCCTGCAAATTACTCCAAAATCTGAACAGAGATATGAAAAAGGGTAAATCAACAGGATAAAAGGTACATGACACTTTTCAGAACAGTACAGGAGGACGTTACTGAATAGTAAACATAATATGAAGATCTAAAACAAAAACACCAATAGATATCAAGATTCTATAAGGCCGCAACACTACTGTACAAATATCTACCTAAAGAAGAGTTCAGTTTGTAATTTGCTGCAGCAAAGACGGAAGGCAAGAACCTTTATAGAAAAATCTGCTGCTAGCATTCCTTTTCAGAAAGCTTATTTGGAGGCATATTATCCAAGATACGCATATTCCTCTGGAGCCAGACATGCCAACAGCCCAAGGTTATTAAGTCTTTAACAGAAATCTCTATTACATCCTTTTATGTCTCTATTAATAGCTATATTTGATAATTCTCTTCGCGGAAGTAAGGTGAGGGCAAGAGCAATAACTTAGCCGCATCCATATAATGACAGAATAAGTACATGCGTCCTTGTTCACCAAGGATCCACAATCGTTTTAATTATGCCTGCATACTTAAAAAGGCAAACACTACTAAAGTTTGCAACAGCTTACTTTTGTCTCACAAGAACATACCAAGCGCTACAAACTAAGATAACAAAAGCATCAGCTATACATTATTTCTATTTTTCAAATACCAGAAAACTTCACCTTGGAGGAAGTGAGATGGCTTTTTCCGGTGTCATGTATAGCACATCAAACATGCCATTTTCAGCCTCCCTGCTTGCAGCACTATTCGTTTGGGTGCTGCCAAGGTACTCAGATTTCACACCTTTTTGCTTTAAACTCATGACCTGTTTTAAGTAAATGAAATCCATGTCACGATTTCCAATCAGAAGGACAATCCAAAATGAGCACAGCACTGAGGATATATTAAACTGAATATTTTGGACTTACCTGATCCTGCATCAGGGATAGAAGAGGACTTACAACAACAGCTGTATTCTTTGTGACCAGTGGAGGGATTTGATAGCTGCAGAAAAGGAATTGCCATGATCAAATTGTAATTGGACTTATCAGAGAAAATAACCAAGTCCTAATTGATTAAGAAATGACTATGGCGAAACAGGAGCCAAACTCTTTTCTCTAAAGGAACCGAAGTTGACAGCTAAGATGAACCAAACTTCTATGTCCACAAAAAACAAATTAGCAAACTGTATGTGTTCTGCTTTGACATCCTACCGCAAACCCACTGCTCACAGAAATAACTTGTAGGAAGGTCGGCTATAAGTCCTGCAAACACCAAAACCTAACAGACAATATAACTAAGTAGAGATCTATCACCATGATTTCCTGAGTGGACCCCTAACTGATCTGATAATACAATGGCAGAGAAATCAATGCCCCCTTTACACTTTGATATATAGCTAGACGTTCAACAATCTAATGCCAAAAATAACAACATCTTGTACGCAATCATTGGTATCCATCAATCAAACAATCTACGAAAGTATAACAGATGCGCAAAAAATACAGAGCCCCAAATAAGTATTACTCACTGCCCACCAAATGCACCTCTGCACAGTAAAAAAATGGAATACTCACTACCCCCAAATCAGTATTACTCACAACAAACACCATGAGCGAGGCAACCCATTGCCTCACCAAAACACACGAACTAAAGCTACAAGGGCAGCTTTACCAGATGGATTTGCCGCTGCCGGTGGCCATGACGACCAGACAATCGCGCCCATCCAGGACTTTCTGTATGACCTCCCTCTGGTACGGCCGGAATGCCGAGTGCCCGAAATAGCCCTGCACACACACAAACGTGAAGATTTAGACCAGCGTCGGAAGTGCGTAGGGTTTTAGCGCCGCTCGGCGTCGCCGCGCTAGGGATTGGTGGAGGGGGGGAGGAGTAACAATGCTCGCCTTCAACGCCACCTCCATTCGGGCAGGGGGGATCCACCGGGATGGCTCTGGCTTCGGAAGGAAGGAGCTGAGGAGACGAGAGTGGGGAGAAGCGAAACGTTCGGATGGGTGGGGATTGGCGGCGGCGGGCCGGCGGGCCGTCCTGAGATAGGCGGTTTTGGGAGATGGGGGTGAGGGATTATCAATTGTTCCCGCCAAATATTTTCATTCGCCGATGCCAGGATAATAAGGGCTTTTTTAGTATAATTGTGTCGGCTTTGCCTGTGCCTGTGGTTTTTTAAAAAAAAAACAGTTGTGCTAGCTGTGTTTGCAGCTGGGCCTAAAATGTTTGTCAAAACGGTTTTTCTGTAGCTTCTCTATATTTTGATGGACAAATATGGAAAGATGAGAGCGTCGTAGAGAAGAAAAGCTGGTGAAGCTATTATTTTGTGGCTTCATGCTTCACCTTTTATATGTTTTACTTTTTTTTAAAAAAAAGAAGCCATTAGAGAAGCCCTAGCAAAAAGAGGCCTAAGTAGAGCGACACATCACTTTTGCTATGAGCATTGCGTGCTAAACGAAAGAGTAAAATGCATCCAACGTACTTTAAACTTTTTCTGTATTTTCACCTAGGTCTATAAACTTTTAAAATAGAGATGGTACATGAACTATTTAATTGGTGCAACGGAGGTCCAAACCTCTTTACCCTGGCTATTAAAGCCAAGGTGGGTTGCCAAAAATCATTGTTGATGTAGAATCATAGATATTTTTTGCTAGATGAGATGAAAGTGTACCAAATGTGTTGAGCTTAAGAACTAAAACAGTGCAACAGTTGCATTCAAATTGTACAAGTTAGTAATTCTGATGTTTGAAAATTCTCGTATGTTCACGTCAGATGAAATGGTAATACATGTCAACTCTAATAGCCTGGTTGAACTGGTTTGGACCTTTGTTACACCACTTAAATAGATTGTGGACTTAGATCTTCAATTTAAAAGTTCACAGACCTAGATGAAAATGTATGAAAAGTTTAAAGACTCCTGTTGCACTTCACTCGAAAGGATCTGCATTGCATCGACGAGCATTTGCAGACTGCAAGATATTGTTGCCAAAATGTTATATTTCTCGTAAGCAATAATTTTAATGTTTCTGTTATTTCATAAAGATAACCAAATTGTTTGAACTTCCATATTACTCTGCCGTCACTTCGTATCCTATTTATCATTGTCACATTTTACATTAGTTATTGTAAGTTATGCTTCCCGTTTAAACATCAGCAAGATTTGGCGACAGTGCTCTTGGTGATCAGCGGAAACCAAATCCATCTCTCATTTTGTTATTATTTCCACCATCATCCACTCAACAGACAGAACATGATAAACGAGGAGGAAAGTAATTAGCAATGCATCTCCAACTCATTGATAACATTAAAATCCAAGATCGAATATAATTAGTAATTTAAAACATAGTATCCCAGATTTGAATTCAGGATGAGACATGCCGACGGTACATGCATTCGACCAACATGCCAACAGTACTGATAAAACATTCGACCAGAATCCTGACAGTACTGATAAAACATTCGACCAAGATCACAACAGTACTGATTAAACATTCAGCCAATAACTATTTCCTGTATGACCATGCAAACACGCTCACATACGGCGTCCTTGTACGGTCGTGACCAGCAATAAACTGAGAGCCTTTAGGGTGCTTGATGCGATCGCTGCAAGCATGGCAACGTTCATAATCCAAGTTCTTCCTTACTGGTTCCTTGATGTCTCTCTTAATCTCATGGCATCCACCTAAAAAAAGCACCACAAAAAGTTTAAATATTGTTCAAAACAATAATCCTAGACAGCAAGCAAACAAGGACCCTAAACAGTACACTAGCTGTCCTGTAGAAATTCTAGCAAATGCAACATCCATGCCTGCATTACACTACTTATCCTTCAGCCAGCAAACTAATGGGCTGTTCAAAACATCCCAAGAAACCTATATATTAAAAGAAACAATTGTAGAGCCAAAAAAAAAACTAGCTCACTGCTGACAAATCATCAGAGGTCAAATTGAAACTTACCAAAGCAAGTATCATCAATTGTGCACACATGAAGGACACGCATAGGCTCCATACCCTTGTATGCCTGAAGATCTGGGATGAGCATTAGTTCAGCGAAAAATAACCTCTTATCTGTAGGGGAGTGTTGCGGGGCGGCAGTGAAGTTCACATGTGCAAAAGTCGTGCCATCAGCTTCTGAGAAACATTTAGATAGCAACACTCTTCCCAACTCAAACTTGCGCTGTATTATTTGAGTAACAATGGGTAAGCGTATGACGTATGATATATCGCAGAGGACACTGAAAGTGACAAAAAAAATGGAAATATGTACAGTAGAGGACGCCCTACCAGTACTCCCTCGATTTGCAAATTGACGTCGTTAGGACAGGGAGATTAGTTCAATTTTGAACTAACCCTGCTGTCGTAACAACTTCATTTCGCAAAAGGAGGAAATAATTACATTACGTATAAGAAAAGGGAAATGTACAAACTCCTAAAGGGACAACCACAAACAAATCCCATTTTGATAAACTTGGATCCCACATCTGGCATTGTTAACCTTGGTATCCCCCACAATGCCATTGGGGTTAAATTTCAAACCTTATAGCAACATTTTCAGTGCGTATAAGAGAACAGGAATCACAAAGTTGCATTGAGGGCACTGAAATTTTAATGACTGCGAATAAGGTATCCAAGTTTATCGCACTGGCAATGGATGATTACAAGCATAAACCTCCAAAGCCATCCTACTAAGAATGGGAATAAAACAGAACCAGCCTAATGTGGGGAATCAACCCAATACAAAGTTACTACGAACAGATTTTCCAAGTCGGTAAGCTTAAAAACGTCAGTCATCTTTGAAATCTTTCGTACAATATTGGAGGTTAGGAGTCTTGTTTAAACATTTTGTTATTTATTTGTCTCCAGATGTAAGTGAGAAGAATCATACGAAGCAAGCCAACATACCGTCTTCTTAGTGGAGTTGTAGTGCTCCAAAGCAAGCTTGGCGAAGTGGCATGCCTGAGGGCAAGCCGAACCACCTACTCTCATCTCCATCTCTTCTGCGGTCAAGTGCTCCTCCCTGTGAGTGCAGTAGTTAGTTACTGTAACTAAATGGCCGCTAAATGTTCCAAAGCTGGGCATGCTAGAGTCTGAGGCTGCATTCTTATGTTATTCACATGCCAGAGCCTGAGGTTGAGGACATAATCGTTTTTTGTTATTAACAAGGATAGTTGCTAGGCCTCAGCATCAGCCGGGTCAACTGCACATCATTAAAACAACGAGCAAACTAATAAACAAAAAGGAAAGACTGCAGTGTATGGTTCACATGTGCAAAAGTCGTGCCATCAGCTTCTGAGAAACATTTAGATAGCAACACTCTTCCCAACTCAAACTTGCGCTGTATTATTTGAGTAACAATGGGTAAGCGTATGACGTATGATATATCGCAGAGGACACTGAAAGTGACAAAAAAAATGGAAATATGTACAGTAGAGGACGCCCTACCAGTACTCCCTCGATTTGCAAATTGACGTCGTTAGGACAGGGAGATTAGTTCAATTTTGAACTAACCCTGCTGTCGTAACAACTTCATTTCGCAAAAGGAGGAAATAATTACATTACGTATAAGAAAAGGGAAATGTACAAACTCCTAAAGGGACAACCACAAACAAATCCCATTTTGATAAACTTGGATCCCACATCTGGCATTGTTAACCTTGGTATCCCCCACAATGCCATTGGGGTTAAATTTCAAACCTTATAGCAACATTTTCAGTGCGTATAAGAGAACAGGAATCACAAAGTTGCATTGAGGGCACTGAAATTTTAATGACTGCGAATAAGGTATCCAAGTTTATCGCACTGGCAATGGATGATTACAAGCATAAACCTCCAAAGCCATCCTACTAAGAATGGGAATAAAACAGAACCAGCCTAATGTGGGGAATCAACCCAATACAAAGTTACTACGAACAGATTTTCCAAGTCGGTAAGCTTAAAAACGTCAGTCATCTTTGAAATCTTTCGTACAATATTGGAGGTTAGGAGTCTTGTTTAAACATTTTGTTATTTATTTGTCTCCAGATGTAAGTGAGAAGAATCATACGAAGCAAGCCAACATACCGTCTTCTTAGTGGAGTTGTAGTGCTCCAAAGCAAGCTTGGCGAAGTGGCATGCCTGAGGGCAAGCCGAACCACCTACTCTCATCTCCATCTCTTCTGCGGTCAAGTGCTCCTCCCTGTGAGTGCAGTAGTTAGTTACTGTAACTAAATGGCCGCTAAATGTTCCAAAGCTGGGCATGCTAGAGTCTGAGGCTGCATTCTTATGTTATTCACATGCCAGAGCCTGAGGTTGAGGACATAATCGTTTTTTGTTATTAACAAGGATAGTTGCTAGGCCTCAGCATCAGCCGGGTCAACTGCACATCATTAAAACAACGAGCAAACTAATAAACAAAAAGGAAAGACTGCAGTGTATGGCAGAAACTACAAGAACAAACATACAGAGAATATTAAAAAAGTTTAGTGGTCCATCTGTTTTTGAAATATTGACGTTCAGGCAAGCTAATATGAACAAATGTTGATTGATTGGCTTTTATGAATGTATGTAAATATTACAAAAACAGAGGGCTTAGCACCTAAGCAAGGCTGAAGAAAGACTTCTGAATTGCTAACCCTGATGATAAGCCATTAAACTGTAGCTCCACAAATAGAAATTTGATATGCAAAAACGCTGGCTGTGGCCACCTTTTACACATAGATGACTAACCAAACATGGGATCAACAATATAACAAATCCACTAAGGAATGAGCTTGCTGACATTGGTACATAATTTATATGCAAAAATGTGCTAGTAGTATCCAGTTGAACACCTATCTAACGCAAACCAAACACTAGAGTTGAACAGAGCGCAAGCACAAACTTCGAACTGACATGCAAAAGCATGTTAGAAGCAACCAATCCAACAACTAGCTGGCGCCAGCCAAACATGGAAGCAACAGATTAACGATACAGTACATATACAATCAATAGGGCAAGAAGAAACCACAATAAAACCGAATTGCCATGAAAAGAAAGCTATAGCAGATTAGCAGCAAACAATTTAACACCTAGATAGGAAAAGACAGCAATACAGAACAAACAGAGATAACTAGTGACGGATCGTCGATTGCACTTACTGTGTGTCCGTGGATTTAGCACGGAAGACCAAGGGCCTGGAATCTGTGCTGGCGAGATTGCGATAGACAGAGGCGAACTTGACCTTGAACGCACGGAACGCGGCCTTGTCCTCCTCCGTCTCGCAGCCGTCCTCGCCTTCCTGCTCCAGCTCGTCCGCCTGGGCCAGCAACTCTTGGTTCCACCGCGCCTCCGCCTCCGCTAACTCCTTCGAACCTCTCTTCAACACTAGGATCTCTTTGGGCTTCGGAGGCCACGACGGCTCGGTCTTCTCCGCCGGCGACAACCTTATGGGCGGTGGGGGCACAAAGGACGCCGCCCGAAACCCAAACCCCGGGCGAAGACAAAGCGGCAACTTCGCCTCACTTGACCCTGCCGGCGGCGGGGGGGGGCACCCGGGAGTGGGCAGACAC
>LAPY01000487.1:121708-133519 GCA_000970635.1 Eragrostis tef | reverse complement strand
TTTTGTCATTAGACTTTATTTAGTACTTTTAAATAATAAAATTCTTTTTAATGCTAAAATTTAGAGGGGTCTATCGGCCGCTACCGAACGCGCGCCAACACTTGGGGCTGCGAGGAGCTGAGAAGGCCATGCGAACCTTCGGAGTGAGGACGCCATTACCAGCCCTAGTCCAGAGAGAGAGAGAGCACGTACGGCAACTGGACGTGTCTACTGCCAGGACAGCAGCCAACTAGCTAGCGTTAGAGCTTTATTCACGCGCCTTTCCATGAACATCCCCGCATGCGCCGGTGGCTCCATGGGACGGCCCCAGATGTTTCTCACACCGGGTGCAATGTGAGACGCTAGCTACTGCAGCGAGACGCGTTGTGGCTGTGGAAGCTTGGCAATTATCGAATAGAGTCGAATGAAGCAGTCCACGACACATGCATGCAGTCGATCCATGCCGTCGCGGTCGCAGAGGAGTGAAGCAACAATACGCAACAACTTCGTGGAATTCACGATCGAAGTCGTGACGACCGGAAACGTCTGCCTGGACAGGGGATCTTATCCCGAGGAGCGATCACCGGACTCAATCTAGCCATTAGAGGATGGTTGAAAAAAAATGCGGCACCACACTGACTTGAAGCGAACGACCAAGAAGACCCGAGTCAAGTCTTCAAAAAGACCTATCACAAAGTAGACTGTAGAGTAAACATAAAGACCTATCACAGTTTGCTTCAAATAAATAAATATATATGGCTCCCGTTACGGTAGTTCTAAATAACTGTGGGCCGTCCTTTTGAGTAGATCTCGAGGCAAAAGATGAAGTCTTACACCTATGGGTACAAGAATTCACACATAACAGTTTTTTGGAAAGTAGTGCGTAATTATAGGCAGATTTCTCTATAGCTGTTAGGATTTTATATGAAACATGATCTTTTACCATCTTTTTCTTTTTCTATTTTGGCATAATCATGAAACGTGATTTTTTTTTCCTTATTTTTGTTTTTGCTTTTTTGACGATGCCATGAACGTGACGTGATAGTTTATCGTCATGCATACGTTGTACCATTCTGGCAACCGTGATACATGTTTTTCTTTGTGAAAATACATGCTAACTATGCATCCCGTGATAGTGAGGTACGTGTAGGCAAAATGATTTTTGAAAAAAGGTGAGGTGCTTCATTTTTGGAACCTGGCAAGGTTAAAGACTGAATTTTCATTTTTGGGAAGGAAACTATGATGTGTGGGCATGGCAACGTGCACGGGCCTGGAAACCATGACCGCATTTTCTGTTATGGAAAGTATGACCGGAGTTTCAGTTTTGGAAAGAAACAAAGCACCTTATAAACTTCTTATTTTCGACTAGAAACTTTCGATTTTCTATTTTTCTATTTATTTTTTATTTTAGATAATCAAAGGTTGAGATTGATTTCAAGTCTTGCACCCTATGGTGCAAGAGTTGGGAAGAGGGACTACCGTAGCACTGCCCAGATATATCAGTCTTTAAAAAGTCCAACCCGCGCGACTTCACAATAAGCATCATATAGCTGAGATTGTTGCGTTATTCCTGACATCCGCATGTAGAATTTTCTTTCTTGAAGATTTTTTCCGGTTAATTTCGCATCCGATCTCTTGCTCTTTCATTGCATTCGTTATTCTCTTATTCTTTCTGGTAATGTTTTCCGATCTCTTGCTCTTTCATTAATTGTATCCTTAGATATGTTTTATCCTTACCAAGTTGTTTGGAAATTGAACGGCTGTTTTTATATTTTTAATTATTATTTGTTCTGTTATTTGTTAATAAAGCTTACACGGACTTCTTAATTTAATACAGACCTTTAAATGATGATAACAATCAACAGTGTACATCCTTTTCCTATTGCATTAATAGATTGAATTTTGTGTCTTCTTTTGATATTGTTTTACTGAGTTGATTTTGCTTCATTTTTGAATTATTCTGATATGCGATTCTCTACGAGACACAAACTTTAACGTCCACATTTCTTCAGCCATTAATAGGTGATTATCATATTGCACTTCACCATGTGTGTGCTCGTATGATTAAGCCTAAATGGGCACACAAACCAATCCATCATGAGCAGTTTTACGATCCAAAATAATAGCTATTAGTTCTCCAAAACTAATGACCATTAGTGCGAGAGCATCTTTGTAATTACACAATTAATTATTTAATTTATATTAAATTAATTAGCTTTCATTTTATTAACCCAGCCCACCTTGGCCAAAAAAAAAAGCCCATAGCTTCCTCATGGCCTGCGTATGAGGCAGTGTGCCCTCATTTTCGTCTCCAGTCGCCGATGTCATAGCCGCCGGGGCGCTCGCGCCGCCAGAGCGTTTGTTCGGCGGCGTACCATCGACCCCCATCCCCACCCTGCGCCATCGACTCCATAACTCAAAAGAAAGAGGGCGTGTTCAACTCAACCTCTAACATGTGTACGCATGACGCTCCCAAACCTTGGATATAAATATTCAATAACAGAATCGTCGATCCAAAGAAAGAAGGATCGGCTGAAGCACATGATCATCATGGAAGATCAAGACTCGTCGATTCTTTCCACCGGAAAAGCAGCGCAATAAATCAATAATACACTGGCAACTAAAACAGTAATGATTTGTGTCTATTGATCTTTACCGATATTACCCTTGCTAATGGCCATTAGTAGTGGATTTTCGACATTACATCTAGACCGTTGGATCAAACTAATGGCCATTAGTTTAGAAAAACTAATGACCATTATTTTAGACTGTAAATCTGCTCGTCATAAAGATAAAGCTCTAAACCACAATTTGTATCGATAAATGTCTGTTCCAGTATTCTACCAACTAGGACTGCATCTACATATGTGTTCTTGTGGCCACAGCCCAATGACTTTCTGCAGCCGTAGCCGCAGCTGCAGCCTATCGAACAGGCTGAATGTCAGACAAATTTGCAACTAACTGAGCGGGCATACCGTACTGTTGTCATCGGAGATTGGGATTGCTCGGAGCAGGATTGGACGGCTAATGCACGCGCATGTTCTCCAGATCCACGATGCTGTCGCAGCAATAATCATCGATGGCGTGAGGGAGGAAGCGAAGCATCTGAAGAGCTAACGGGTGGACATCAAAGGGTTCTGTGGAAGAAGCAAGCAACAGGTTGGCCTGGGATGCCGCCGTCGGCGTCGCGTGGGATCCTATGGGCGAAACAAGCCTTTCCTATGGTCCCACTGGCCCAAGTTGGAGAAAAGGCCGGGTAACTACAGACCGCTGGAAATTCAACAGAAAACCTCCATGAAACAAGCCCACACTAGGCGGCCCATCTTTCTTCATGAATGCCTGGTCCCAGCTGCAGAGATAGCGGATTTCCTGATCCATCTGAACAGTATCGACGAAACAAGGGGCCTGATCGCCCATCCCGCTGGTTTCGAGGGCAACTGAACTCACTCCCTTCTTGTCTGCTTCTGTTTAATCCTTTCTCTGCTCAAATCTGATGGACTCTCCCTGCCATGACAAATTGGCAGCACGAGTGCCGTCTCTGCGAATATTCTGCAGGATGGCGCCTATTTTACACCAGTTTGGTTCACTGCCAGACGAGATCCATTTTGCTGCAACTGCGCGTTCAGTCTACAGTCGCCGTGCGGAGCGGCGGCGGGTCCTTCTCCTCGCCTGGCGCAAGGTACGCCCCCTTGCGCTCGTCTGAGTACCTGCATTCCCTTCCCCGCCTATTTTTGCGGTTAAATCCTCTCTGACCCACTCATTCGTGGGGTCGTGTACGCCGGAGTTGAAAGATTCGTGAAATTTATTGCTGGGGTGTGATTTTGCTAGCCTGCTTCGAGTTCGTGAAATTTATTGCGCGATTGGCTGATTGGGGACGGCGATAGCGGTAAAGATTCGATATTTTAGTACGACGCGTTGGAATCTCGTCAAGATTTGATCTGTTAGCGTGTGGGACGCGTCCGGTTTTGGTAGACCTGGTCTGAGGATTTGGGTAGATTTTGGCGCAGGGAATAATATGATATTTGAACTTCTAATTTTTGTGGCATTAGCAAATGCACCTTTATTAGCTGCTAATAATTTAGGGTTTGATCATCACCTTGTAATGTCCAATTTTTTTGCTTATTTCTGGAGTTTAGTTGGCAGTAGTAGAATCAGTAAGTGCCCTTTCTCTTGTATAGTTGTTTTACCTTTTTTAAGTTTTCGTTGTCCATTATGTCACCTTTGCTGGATCGTTACTGATTAAAGCCGAGTACTAATGTCAGTCTGTTGCGCATGATATTACTTTTGTAAATTGTTCAGTAACTACTGAAGTGAGCGATGGAAATTCTGATCTACATCTCTCTTGCTGTGCTGCTTGTACTGGGAGTCGTCTTTGTTGTCCCAAAGTCCAACCGCAAAGGTAAAGTTTGCCACACCTGCAATACTAAGTGATGTCAGTATGAAACCAGTAACACTAAGTAATGTATATATTTCAGGTAAAGTCGTACATTCTGGAGGCACTGGAAAGGTGAAGTTCCTCTTCCATCATCGAATAGTGTTTTTATGTAAATGCATGTTCAACTATCGAGCAATTTTGTTTTCCATGCTTTTAGACTACTTTACGAGTCTAAAGAATAAACAGTTATACGCTTTATGTTTGCTGATTTAAAGGAAGGACTAGCAGTGCAGGTTTTTGGAAAACCAAAGTGGACATCGTTTTCATTATTTGCTTTCTGGTATTTCACATTCAGATGTCTACGACCTACACAAAGAATGAGGTATCGGCTCACAACACAAGGAAGGATTGTTGGATCATAATCAAGGATAAGGTTGGGAAAGTTGATGTATCATTTAATTGACAAATTTCATTCAGCTTTACTTTTCATTTTTAAATTGAAAAAGTTCAGACCTTGTGACTTTCGGTACATCGATTTTGCGGTTATTAAGGTCTATGATGTTACTTCATACGTGGAGGAGCACCCAGGTGGTGATGCCATCTTAAACAATGCTGGAGATGATTCGACAGAAGGATTTTTCGGGTTTTTAACTTTGTATCTTTGATACTCTTTGCATCATGTTATTATAGTTCACAGAACTTGCTTTTCTAAAATATCTTGTCCATACATTTCTCTTTTAAAGTGAAACTACAGAACTGTTACTTTGATGTTTCTTTTCTAGGTGATCTTTATGGTACATAGTAATTTCTTTATGACAGATAGGTTGAACTTATGAATCTTTGCTTTACTTGTTGTTTTTATTTAATAGAGCAACTTAATGAAGATTTATCAATTATATATTTCTGTTTTCTGCTTCACTGAAGAAGATGCGATATGTAATTTGTGATTGCGCATCTTTCATTGTTGTTGCGCAAACATTTCTTGTATCGGAGCAATGTTCCATGCATTATTCCTATCGCTGCAGCTGTGTGTGCTCAGGAATGTGAAGGCCTGAAAACATTGAAGATCCATATCCATGTCCTCAATGGACATAAAAATGTTGCTATGGAAAGAAGATATTAAACATTTACATGGTTACATTCACTAAGTATATACAACAAAATTGAGATGATAGATTCTCAGATCAGTAGAAATCTAAAGCAACAACTTTGATGCCGATTTGTCATCCTGTCCTTGTCAAGGAGAAACCCATGTCATCTTGTGATTTGTTATTGCTTTTCTCCACAAGTCAGATTTCAGAACTGTTCTGAGACTATTTTTTTATGGTTAAAACAGCTGATACACTTCTACACGTTTTCTGCTCTGTTTTTTATGGCTAATACAAATATTATTCTTACACGCGTTTTCAGCCCGCAACATGGCACTAGAGTCTTTGACATCATCGAGGATTTCTGCATCGGCAAATTGAAGGATTGATGATAAAGAGGAGATGCTACAGAAGCTCCAAAGTCCAAATGTGAACCCATGCGCTCCTCTACAATTCGTTGATGATGACAGGAAGAGTAACCATTACCCTGTCATGATGAGGACTGCTCTCAGCTTTGTGGTTCAGATTCCATATCTGACCTGATGCTTTTACTAGTAATAGTGTTTGAAACGTGGACCATCTACATGTTCCGGGTTTTGTTAACTTTATCGCGATATGTTTTCGTAAATTTGTTGAACTTTCTCAGAACAGACGACGAACTTTGCCAAGTTCCATGTAGTGTGACAATGAAAGGCATTTCCTCAGTCCAATTATCCCCTAGTCGTGTCTGAGGATAGCACAGCTGTTGGGCTCAAGGGAACACGTTTAAAATTCTGACGAGCTCATACTTTTTTTTTTCTTTGAGAAACAGGTTGGCTGCCCCCTACTGGTTATAATATAGTACTATAAAAGGAGAAGTACAAAGTACAAAGGCTGAAAAGTAGAAAAGAAGGAAAATCAAAACTAAGTATCAAATTCGATGCATGATTTAAATTCTTGGGAGTACATTCTTTGAGCCCGATGTGGCAGCAGGCTAAATTCTCTCAGAAACTTTCTTTTGCAATTTCAACCACCGGGTCAATGTTTTTGAGCAACTAATCATTCTTGGGAGTACATTCTTTGAGCCCGATGTGGCAGCAGGCTAAATTCTCTCAGAAACTTTCTTTTGCAATTTCAACCACCGGGTCAATGCTGTTGAGCAACTAATCATTCCTTCTTGCCCAGATGCACAATGCTATTACAACAATGATCCATGCAAAATGGGATTTTTAACACCTTCATGAATAATTTGAAAACCAGTTGATTCCCGAGAATTCATTGCGAAGCTGCAGTGCAGAAATATATGCTGTAGTGTTTCTTAATTTTGTCTAACGCATAATCAACTCCACGTTCTTCCCTTTGTTTAGTTGTACCCTGGATGTGCTGAAGAATCATGCTGGGATCCACAAATATGGGTTTCTTTTGATATGAGCTTCCTACGTTGTATCCTCTAACTGAATAAACTGATGATTGTAGGCATCCACTGAGAGGGGTAGTTGAGAGGGACTCTGTAATTTCTCTAACTGCATGACCATTTTATTAATCATGATGAGCTCATACTTCGTTCCTTTTTCTGACGAAGAAGTCTTTCTTTTGTTCATGATTAATCATGACGGAATCGGTGATTGTTTGGTCCGGTTTGTCTGGGAGTTGTACACCAAGACCAAATTTGATGACTGCTGCAGACACATATTTGATGACTGCTCAAGACAAATCACAGGAGCTTATTTTTCTTGACGTAGTAAATCAATAATACAATGGAACACAAAAACAACCCTCAGAAAAAAAAAACAGAGAGGAGCCTTCACTATGCTCATGGCCTAAGTTTTACACCTGCACTCTGTTTCTACTGACCCAGGAAGAAGAACATGTCTTTCTTCCCTCCTCTGTCCCTGGACGAATGCCAGAGCAGAGGGATGGCCATACCCATATGTCATCAGCTGCTTCAATTCCCTATTGTTCATCAGCTACGTAACTATCATCCCAATTGGATCAATCAAAGAATTCCATGTTGAGGAACTCATCGATGTCAATGGCGGGCCCGCTCGCGGCCACGAGCGCCGACACGACTTCATGGTGCTCGGACTGCGCCCGGAACTCGTCGTCCCCGGCCGCGGCGGCGTCCAAAAACGGGAAGGAGGCGGCGTAGTTGGAGTCGGAGGTCGCCGGAGACACGCCCCAGTTCGCCGACGACGGCGCGGAGAACGGGCTGTGCTCCGGCGCCAGGCACTCGCTCGCCGGCGTGGACGAGAAGCAGAACGTCGAGGGGGCGCCCGCGGCCGCGGCGAGGCCCTCTGTTTTCACCGTCAGCGTCGCGCTCAGGCTCTGCAGGAGGCTGTGCGCGTCCGGGTTGTGCGACGGCAGCTGCTGCTTGGCCTGGCCTGCCGCCGTCTTCTGGCAGGTGTGCGTGCCGTGGTAGATGACGTCGAAGAGCGTCGGGTCCTCGTCGGTGCGTTGCATCTGCTTCGTCGCCGTGCATCCCTGGGAGTGCTTGTGCGTGCACCGGTAGTAGCCCCTGCAGATTTTCACCATTCAGATCAGGCTCACGACATGACTAGTTCCTAAGCTCTAACAAGGAAAAAAAACTGATTTTGGTTCAGAATTCAGAGGAAGGTTAGGCCAAACTATCATCATCGCGAATCCTATCAGAAATTTTACTCCCGGCCTATGAGAAACTGCAGCATCATACTGTTTCCCACATGACAAGTGGGTGTCATGCATTTGGGAACAGAGCAGAGGCTGCAACTTTCTCCAGAGAGACACGACAACCGCAACATCCAAACCCAACAGCAAACGCAAATGATTTCGATTCCAATCACGAAGTAGCACGTGCAGATTGGGCTCCCAAAAACAAAAACAAAAACAAAAAAGCAATCTTTTGTTGAGATGGGACAAGTGCCCACCTTGGGTGCTTGGCTCCAAGAATCTCCTTCTGGCCGTACTTCCTCCAGCTGTGGCCGTCGTCGACCGGCGTCTCGCCACCGGCACCCGAGCTCACCCTCACCTGATTCTTCTTCTCGGTCACCTTCCTGGATAAACACATCATTCAGTTACTTAGCAATACAATAACTAAACAATTCCCTGACAGTGTTGAGATTGTTCCAACAAGTACTCACCTCTTTTTGGTGGTCTTGAACGGCACGTCGACAACGTCGCTGAGGGGGCTGGGCGTCGCCGAGGCGAGGCCGGCGTCGGCCGTCGAAGGAGGTGATTATGCCGATGGACCGCTCGGTGAGGCAGAAGATCTGCGAGGTCAGGTGCTTGCAGAGGTCGTTTGAGCCGCCCAGGTGCGTCTCCAGCTGCATCACCAGGTCCTTGATGTGGCTCAGCTCCGTCACCACCAGCCGGCTGCCACCATTGCCGTCAAGGCTGTCCATATCTCTCTCGCCGAGCTAACTGTAATAGTGTTACAAAATTGGAGGCAGGAACGTGTTGCTGCTTGAGAGGAAGATATGTGCGTGCTCCGTGAGCTGGAGGAATCAAGTGGGGAGTTAGGATGATGTGGTGAGGTAGTGAGGCGAAGGGGAGTTGGCGAGCTACCCTTATATAGCCAAGGAAGCGAGGGGAACGAACCGCGTTTAGGTAGTGCGGTGGAAGAAGAGATTTTGACCGGTGAGATTAGCCACGGATCACTAGTGCCATGTCGGATGGGGTCGGAGCTCGGAACACGTATTCAAACGCCAATAGGGAAGGGGTGGTCCTGACACGAGCTTCTTGGACGCTTCGTTTGGGAGCGCGCGCATGCTGCGTCATGGTAGCCCGACTGGGCTCTGTGGCAGCTGATGCTTGTAGCGATCAACATCAAAATGGGAACCCACATTTAAGTGCGTCATGGGAACCCGGAAGTCGGAAACGAAATGTGGTAGAAGCTCTAGATAGCACTGTTCTCTTCGCAAAAAAAAAAAGATAGCACTGTTCCATCGAAATGTCTGATAAAATATCGGTTAGTATATGTCGCTTTTGATCAGTTGATGCTTTATCATGTTACTTGACAATAGTTTGTGACTTTGCATATGCTGTTGAACCTAGTTTTACAATTTATTTTTGGGATAAAGAAATCGCACTCGTAGGCATATGGCCTTGCTTGAGAAGCTGGAGTATTCATGGGATGCCATCGGAAATTGAACTATTCCCGAGTCTTGAAATTATTCCATTTCATATGGCACCCATTTGTTATATGTTTGAACCTAGGTGCTTTCTTTTTTGGAATAGTTGTACTTGTGTTATGTTATTCTTAATAAAATTACGGTATTATACGAAGACGTTTGGGCGGTACACGTGCCCACTGACAATACTATATCCAATAGATAATGTTGTTTCAGTCCTTCAAGGCACTTTTGAAGAAAACTTTGCTAGAAATTCTCAGCGGAAGTCTATGTTGCTCTGATCTTAGTTTTCTTGCCTTGGTCATATTGGGAATAAAGAAAACTTTGCTACTATTGTTCCAAACACGTCGCTTTCCCGGGTGTTTGGTATGTGCTTTGTTTGGTACTCTCGCCACTCTTTTGTAGGTTTGTATCGTTCTTTGTTTTCAGTGTAAGACCATAAAGCTACTCGTTTCACTCTGTTTCACACATCAAAAGACCAGCCGCAGTTGTCCCAAGTTTTCTCTCCATAATCTACGTGTCAAATTTCTCTTTTTGCAACATATTCAGAAATGTTCAGAAGTAGGAGTAGAGCCAACGAAAGATATTATTATCATACAGGTGGGATGCTGTTTTCTTTCTTTATTTCTTGATGACACTTCTTGCAACACAGTAAGCTTTTCAATTTTTTTTTTTAAAAAAGAAAGCAGCATCCCACCTGTATTGTTCATAGGGGACCCGTTAACCCTCTCTTACAAATTGCAGGGCAACATACCCCAAAACTAACGCTGTTGGAATCAGTTAGACACTTAGACTAATGTAGCATTTTTAAAGGCCAGTTGATCACGTTGCTGACCCATTCAATCCTGGCCCTTTGCACGCCTCAACAGGAACGAAACTATTAGCGGTTGTTCGTACCGCTGAAGTACCAAGTGGAAGATATACAAATTCTTTAGAGGAATCTGCGGAAAGGCATAAGATGTAATGACATTAAAAAACTCGCTGTCGTCTAGTTACAGGTACGTTGCACCTACGTACATAGGTACTCCTATATGTGTGCATTGCCATTATGCGCACATATAGTTGATCATGTTTTTAATTTGTAGAATCACATGATGCGCAGCCATGTTGTTGATACAATCATGTGCTCTCAGTATTCTAGTCAGCCGTTACCCAGATTTCAAGTCCACTCTGTTGAGTTTTCTAGTCTTTGACTGAGCCTCAGTATACTACTACTCCTGCCAGAATACTAATTCGGCATGGTATTGCTGCTGATACTTTGTGGCAAATTAACAACGTACGCTAGATGGCATCGTGAACAGAAAGTGCCAACTTTTTTGCCATCACATCTCCATCCGCTTTACGTTGCAGAACTAGCGTCGCGTGCTTGATAGAGAAGCTTATCTCTTGTGTAGCCGGAGAAGCCGTTTCTAGAGGGATAAAATTAGTGGCGGATCGAGGAGGGGGATGAAGTCAGAGCTCGTGGTCCCATTGGCGAAGCAACGTGGAAGCTCACTGGGTTTGTGGAGGAATCTTCAGGCCCCATATACGCGTTGCGGAGACAAGGTGACCTCATCGGCCTTGCGTGAGAGAGAGAAATCCAATCTGCTGTGAGCATCATCAGTATCTTTTGTGCATGGCCATGCTTTCATTCTCCACTTTTCTGCCTACCTAGTGTACATGTTGCTCTAGAGATCCATGCAAAAGATTTACTACACCGCATGATTGTGTGCATGTTGCTCTAGAGATCCATGCAAAAGATTTACACCGCATGATTAGGTACGTTCACACCTCGATCCTGTTTACACCTTGTTAGTAATTCGAGTTCAAGATGTTTTACAGTAAATTAAAAAGTAAATAACAATCATA
This sequence comes from Eragrostis tef, assembly GCA_000970635.1. Classification (NCBI taxonomy): domain Eukaryota; kingdom Viridiplantae; phylum Streptophyta; class Magnoliopsida; order Poales; family Poaceae; genus Eragrostis; species Eragrostis tef. The sequence goes on along the minus strand of LAPY01000487.1, from coordinate 122,144 downwards.
AGCACTCTCTGTAAAAAAGTTAACCATTTCGACCACTTTAATATTGCATAAATTATGTTATATGCATGTTTCTACATCTAAAAGGATACTTCAAGTGAGTTTGGTAAACATGTCAAGTGATCATTAAATGTTTATTATCTAGATTCTTGAACACACTCCTAATTCCTCAACCTCATGTGGAGCATAAGATCAGGTGGGATGCTGTAGTATTCATTACTCCTAGATGATGAGGTTAAGAATAGGATGAGCTCAACATAAACCACATGTGTGGCCTACAACACCATCAAAACCTGGGCAAGACTGTGACACCCCGTGTCACTGACTTCCAGCTAGTGCCCACACAATGAACAGAACGCACAAACTCAAACCAAATTCAAAATTCGAAATCAATAATTCAAACAATTGTCAAATCCAAGCTTCTGAAGAAACTCAAACT
>LAPY01000487.1:75377-90256 GCA_000970635.1 Eragrostis tef | reverse complement strand
TCGGACTGGCCCCGCCACTCGAACGGGGATAAACAGGCGACGACGTCGTTCGAGTCCGAGGTAGCCGGCGTCACGGCCCAGGAGCCCGGCGTCGACGCTGCGGAGATCGGGCTGCCCTCCGGCGCCAGGCCGCCCACGCTCGCCGGCGTCGAGGGGAAACTGAAATGCATGGTGGCGCTGCAGCTTTGAGGCTCCGCGGCCGCGGCCAGCCCATCGGTCTTCACTGTCAGGCTTGCGCTCAGGTTCTCCACGAGATTGTGCGATTCTGGTTTGCGTTCCGGCTCATGCGTCGCCGTCGCCGTCGTGCGAACGCAGGTGTGGGTGCCGACGTAGAAGACGTCGAAGAGCGTCGGGTCCTCGTCGGTGCGCTGCAGCTGCTTCGTCGCCGTGCATCCCTGGGAGTGCTTGTGCGTGCACCGGTAGTATCCCCTGTAAAATTTCTCACCGTTCAGAACAGAGCAGAGCAGAGTTGGCATTTGGAACAGAGCAAGGATTTTGACAAGTGGAGGCCAAGCATTTGGGAGCAGAGCAGAGCAGAGGCGGCTGCAACTTCCACTCAAGAGAGAAAAAGGCAGCCACAACATTCCAAACCCAAAAGCAGAAGCAAATGATTTCGACTCCACTAGCGAAAACACACGTGCTGTGTAGGCTGGGTTCAGAATGGATAGGAAAATGAATTATTTCAATGGGATGTGCCTAGTGAGTGCAGACCTTGGGTATTTGGCTCCAAGGATCTCCTTTTGCCCGTACTTCCTCCAGCTGTGGCCGTCGTCGACCGGCGTCTGGCCGCCTCCGGCCGAGCTCACCCTCACCTGATTCGTCCTCTTCTCCGTCATCTTCCTGCAGATCACATGAGAGCTTAATTAGCGACCGAACCAACAAAGCTGATGATCAATGGCAAAAGTGGTCAGCTCGATTTCTGCAGGTCGTTAGTTGTTCGTTACCTCTTCTTGGTGCCAGGGGTCCTGGGCGTCGCCGAGGAGAGGCCAGCGTCGGCCGCGCACCCTTTCCGGCCGCTCTCGAAATCGGAGGAGGTGATTATGCCGATGGACCGCTCGGTGAGGGTGGAGATCTTCGCGGTGAGGTGCCTGCAGAGATCGGGCGAGCCGTCCAGGTGTACCTCGAGCTGCAACACCAGCTCCTTGATGTGGCTCAGCTCCGTCACCACCAGCCGGCAGCCTCCGTTGCTGTCAATGTTCTCCATTGATCCTCCTCCTTGCTCTTGATCAAAATGTGTTGTTGCTCGAAGGAGCTGGGCTTTTTAGAGGCGTGTGATCTGGATGAGGCAGGCGAGGGAGCGAAGCGAAGGGGCACTCCTATATAGGAGTAGCGAGGAGATGATGGGAGGACCAAAGCGCGTGTTGCCAAGGGCAGAGCTCGAGGTTAATTACAACAGAGGAAACGTGGTTTTGGTAGGTGTGAGCGTAGTAGAAACTGCCGCTTCATTGGCCGCTGTTAACGATGCCATGTCGGATCGTATCCGAGCATACTAGGAAGTAGGGGAGTCTGTAAAAGTCTATAGTATGACGTTAATGTTTCTTGTCTATAGTTCGTGTCCGGAAATTTTTAACTTGCTTATATCTGTCATTCCGAAAACATAGCATTCCCGCGTGTCTAGGTATGGCGTCGTCTGTACCTGACACATCACTCTTTTTATAGCTTTTGTTCCATTCCTGTGAGTTTTTAACATATGATAGTAATCTTCTGAATCTGCTTCACATTGCAAAAGTACTAGCAGTGCAGGTATGAAAATTCAATACTCATGACTCATGAGCCAGATGCAATTTCGCCTTAAAAGTTTCTCGTTGACATTACCTGCTACACATTCAGATGTTCAGAAGCTGAGCCCACGAATGCCATAATCACCTTAGCTCCTAGGGGACGAATGTTAGAGGTAAGTCTGTTGAGCGTTGACCTCAGAATTTTGTACTAGCTGATCAATCAGCGGCCCATGCATCAGGTATATCTGTAACAGATTGTTTGTATGAAAGGTTTTCATCGAGTTGAAATTCAAGAAAAGAAGTACAAGATATTAAAACATATACTACTAATGCACATAATAAAGAAAGATAGTAGTTAAAGAAAAATAAAAGTTATTTTTGTGAATGTGACTAGGAAATGTTCTCTAGTGCTTAATTTGGAAAATATATATTCTGTAGGAGCAGATTATTTATAAACTACTTTCCACAAATATATGTATGCTCAACATCAGCGCATCTCCTGCCGACACATTAGTGGATTTTGTTTTTTGCGAAAAAGGAATTCATTAATATTGAAGCATATACATCTCATGATTACAGTAGCATCCTAATCAACGTCAAATCTATTGATGGGAGACTCATTAGCGGATTAAACAACTTGATTAGATGAAACCCACAAACACATCTCCTAATCACTAACGAGATTATATATAAGGCCAGTTGCAAACGATGATGCTGACCAATTCAGTCCTGTCCCTTTGCATGCCTTAAAAGTAGCCACATTGTTAGATGTTGATCCAACTGAACAATACTCCTATAAATTAATAGTACAAACCATTGTCGTCTTGTTGCTGGGACAGCGCAGCTACAAAAGTACAGATATAATTATATGTGTGCATTGTTTTTGTTTGATCGTATGATCCGCAGCCATGTTGCTGATAAACTAGGTTACGTTTAATTTATGCATTGATGTTAGCTTAAAGGCCCATCATGTGCTTCCTGTTGAGCATATTTGTTTAGCCGTTATTCAATGTATCAATTCCGATCTGTTAACTGAGCTTTGGACCCGTGGGTCTCGGTATAATGTAGTATTGCTTGTACCAGGATTAGTAGTAGCATTCTAAAATTAGCCAGTTGCAGGGTACTCTGCAGGCAGCCAAGTGCTCTGGATTCTGGCTGTTCCAGAATCAGGGGCGCCGTTTGCTGTGCGGTAGATGTAGTACTAGCTAGCAAAGGATGACTTCTAATAAAAAATGTGGCAAATTAACTTTGCTTGACTGCTTGTACAATCAATCTTCTAGCATCCCTGGTGGCTAGTGTAAAAGTCATCGCAGCTCATACCACTATACACATGATGATGATATATATGTAAACTTGGGGCTTCATAAGTATATCCAAACATGGTAAACGGAAGTTCATACTTTGGTGTCGTCATATATAAATCCCCCGATCGCTTTCTGGCAGAATTAGCATCGTGCAGCTAGAGAAGCTTTTTCTAGAGGGACTAAAAAAATTCTTGTACAGGAAACTAGTGGGAAGGATGGAGTCAAGAGCGCGTGCGAGCTTGCCTCCGCATTGGCGAAGCAACGTGGAAGCTGACTGCGTTGGCGAGAGATGATGGTGACTTCAGCGAAGAAAGGGCGCCTTAAGTCGACTGGAGAAATATAGAAACAGCATTGCGGCCCTTGCGGAAGCATGCAGAAGTGCAGAACGATGGACTTGTACTGTGAGCATCAGCATTGTACTATGCTTCTCCAATCTCCCGTCACCAGGTGACTGATGTACATGGCCATATGCTGCGGTAGTAACTGGTGAGCGGTGACTGATGTGCACAATTAGGGATGCACACGCTTTGAATCTGTTTAAAAGACAATTTGTAGCAAATCAAATAGTCAATCATATAGGTTCAATTAGTAATGTCTATACTCTAGAGAATACCTATGATTTTACATGATGAACAGGAAACCGTCTAGTCATTATGGATTCTTACACTTGTTAATTGAAAGTATAAACTTAGTGGCTTTTGCATGTCTTTAGGATTCACCTATTTGCAGTTATCCATGAAGACCAGTATGTAAGCTCCACTCCACATTCCCATGCGAAGCAAGAAGGGAAGCTGTTAGAGGTGACAGGCAAACAAACAAACAAAAAAACAGAGCAAGCTCAGCATAAACCACATGTGCAGCCAGGAATGCCACCCTACAGACACGTTAACCAAACAAAAAATAAAGTAAAGTTGAATCTTTTATATGTGTCCGGGACCCCCGGGAGAATGATAAAGGGCGGAGAGTTTGGTGGGTGCAGCAGCTACAAAAGCAAAGGAATAGTTTATCTAATCTTGTTGTTTTCATTACTGAAAGATGAGCTACAACCTTGTTACATCAACGCGTCTTTCTGACGAGTTAAGGAGTATCCTTTTTTAGGCCACACGTATACTTTGTTTTTCTTTATTACTAGCCCGCTAACAGGACGGGAGTGCAGGATCAGCTGTCGGTTACATATTGAACGTTACCCTGATCTGGTATGCGCTCAAATTCTCTTTTTTTAGAAAATGTAAGCTTTTTATTTCGAGGTGAAATAATGTTCCGGTCTTTGCACAACAAGGTACATTTAGCCTTATGCGTTCAACTTCTCTAGCTAGTGACTGTTTTTATTTGTACTACTAGTCTTTAACCCGTGCGCATGCAGCTAGCAATGTTTGTTTGAAATTAAGTGGCAGATCTCTACATTAGTAAAGAGAAAATTAATCAATACAGATAGATACTTGATGATAAAATCTTTTTTAATCATTGTTGATGGCTTACAAAATTTTTTATTTGTAACAGATTTTCAGATTCACGACACTACCCTAGCAATAACCTTGTAATAGACTATCAGTTGATCCATCGTGTATTCGTGTACTAAGAACGAAGAGATTAATTAATCCTCGTGAAGTTACCAAAGTTGCTATCTTTTATTTTTTTTTACTAATAATGGCTGGGTAATTTAGAAATAGTTGATTTATTATTTTAAAATTAACTATTTTTTTACTCATAATGACATGATGGGTAATTTAGAAATAGTTTTCAAGGGTATTTTTTGCTATTATTTATTATTTTAAAATTCACTATTTTTAACTCATAATGGCATGGTGGGTAATTTAGAAATAAATGTTAGGAGTTCTTTTGACTATCTTTTTTGTAATGGCATATAGGTGGGTAATTTATATCATGTTAGATCTAAAGGCTATTGTTTATCTTACTTTAATTTATACGGCCAGATGTTTTGTTTTTTTTTTTTGAGAATTTCTAGCATTTTCTTCCGATTAACGTGGAGGCCTCTAAAGAAGCCTCCAATTAGTAAATATAAGATTACTTCTGTAATAAGCAGAGCGGGGGTATCGATATTACACCTAGATATATAGGCTACCTACGGAGGACACAAAACTGAGCTCGATCGGTATGTATACACTGATACAGTAGTTAATTAACTGAACTGAAATGGTTCAAGAGATGAAGTGAACAGTCCATACTTCACAAGCTTGAGTACTTACGTGGATAAACGCTGCCAGGACCCAACTATCTTACCGTCAAGTGGCAAGAGAACTCATGACAGGGAATCAGCTTCGACCCACCTTCTTCCCTCGTGTTGATGTATAGTGATACTATTCTGATGCAGCTGCCTGGACAAAATGCCGCTGGCACATGCATGCTGTAAATGTCGATGAGTTACATCCTTGTCCCGGCAAGCTCGACAGATCAACTAGAGTTCCGGCAAGCTTGACAGATCATCAGGCCATGTTCGTTTCTTTTAGCACTAAATTTTAAAAGGCTCTAAACAAAAAGAATCTAGTATTAAATAAAGTCTAATGACAAAAGCTTTTTCAGATAGATACCTTGTTTAGAGATGCGTTAGGCGCTAGGCGGGCGGTGAACCACCGCCTAGCGCCTAAGCGAGCCTAGGCGTTTTTCTAGGCGTTTCAAATTTACTAATTTCATACTAAAAATAAGGCTAAAATTGAAAAATAAAGAATAAATCATGAGATGGCCTGCCATGTAATGACCCATTCAACTTTTTTCCTAACTCATCAGCCATCCTATGAAGGTTCTTCCGACCTTATCCTCTTGTGTGACTTTCTTTTCTTGACCGCGTGCTCTCTTGACTATGCCAAAAGCGGCGGCGGCGACAGAAAAGAGGTGGCAATGATCGACAGAGAAAGTACAACGATGCCTGACAGTTAGATCTTCCTCTCATGACTCTATTTTTCTACTTTTCCGACGGTCTTGTGCTTCTGGATTTTACTGTGGACTGCCTAGGCGCTGCTGACCGTCTAGGGAGCGCCTAACCTTCTAGATGAGGCGGAAAGCCACTGCCTAGCGCCTAGGCATGCCTAAGCGAGGCCTAGGCAATGCCTTTCTAAACAAGGAATGGATACATCTTTACGAGACGAATCTAATGAGTCTAATTAATCTATGTTTTGCTACAGTCATGCTACAGTAATGCTACAGTAACCATCGTCTAACCACGGCTTACTTACCCTTATTAGATTCGTCTCGCAAATTAGATTAGTGGTTCTACAATTAGTTTTGTAATTAAACTTTATTTAATACTATTAAATGATAAAATTCTTTTGTTTAGACCCTTTAAATTTTAGACTCCCATAAAACAAACACACGGTATGACTACAGATCGCCACCAGTCTGCCAAACCATGGATACCGCTGCACAACGAGTGCTGCTGATTCAACAATACGGGAGCCCTGTCTCGCATGGCTCCACAAGTGAGCTCCAAAACCGGTATCCGTCCCAACTCCCAAGTGGCCGGAGCAACTTGCTGGTAGCTGCCCATTGGCTCTTTATCAATTATAGCTCGCAGGGCCAGTGCAGGGCTAGTACCAACATTGAGCTTTGCAAGCGTCAAGAGTACCGGGACCAGCGGTTAATCCTTTTCCGCTTTTACGAGGTACAATGTACGGATGCATGTAACTATAGTCTGCTCGTCTCGCTGCTTGTAGCAGTTATAGTATTTCAGTTATTTTTTATGCAGCTGTTACAGTGTTTTTACAGCAGCTACAGTGTTCATAGTTATTTTTCTGCAGCCACCCAGCTGCAGTGTCCCGAACAGCCTGGATTGGCGACGGGCAAAGGAGACCGGGCGTTGGTACCTAGCTTTCCGTTCCATGTCTGGAGGAAAACCCATACGCCTCCTGCCGCGTGCGCTGTGTGTACATTTCTCGTCCCTTTTCTTGAGCTTTTCGTCGAAGCCTCGGTTAAATTTCGCGGATTCGTGTGGGTCCTCAAATGTTCAGTACTACCCATATACTATCAAGAGGCTAAGAGCAGCCTCATGTCAACATGATTCCATGGGGGCCTCCTGAATCGGTCACTCAATATTATTGATTGGTACCTATAGCGACCGCCAATGATGAGCAACTTTTGTACTACTATATGACATGTTCATACACGAATGCTTTAGTTCTACAGAGATAGGATAATTCAGTCTGTCCGTCTGGCTGTTTTGCAGCAGCTGCTTTGCAGCAGCAACAATATTTCAGTTATTTCTTTTGCATCAGCTACAGTGTTTCTGTAGCAGCTACAGTGTTCGCGGTTACTTTTTTTCAGCCGTATCCGCAGCTGCTGCAGCCTGCCGAACAGCCTCAATATCCAAATGACTCGGTCTCTCAATATTTTGACAAGTCGCCCATGTGCCGTTCCCTGGATATATATAAGAGCAAGTTGGTTTTTGTAGAAACAGGATATGCAAAAAATACAAGCTGGTGCTTCTAGCAGCAAGGTATCTATAACTCCCTTAATTTTAACTTTGTCATTGTGCTCATTGCAAACTTCCACAAAGCCATGATATAATTAAACTTCATTGAAGAATAAGAGGCTCGAACCCAGTGGACATATTACATGTCCACAAGAAATCTGACCAATAATATGGCACACTTGACACTTTCATCGAGTTATTAGCTAGGTGTTCGTCTTGATCGATCTGGTTTTGCAGATGATCATTCCACTACAGTCAAGTAATTTTGTGAATTTGAGTCCACTCCGAAACAAGGAACGAATTTGAGTCCACTCCGAAACTCCGAACCAAAGTGTGTGTGTGTGTGTGGTGTAAATCCTTTTATGCTAACCCATGCAAACTCAAGTACTCTCACGTTGCTCGTGCTACGTTACATTTTGTTCACCCATTACTTAAATGGAAACGTTGCAGAAATTTGGTTTAACAGCAAAAATCTACATGGACACGAAGTACGAGTTTCCTCGCACATTGCCACACCCCACTGTGAAAAGATGAAGCATACAATTCATTTATCTCCTCTTATTTTTGACATTCATGTTGAAACTTCGAGAGTATCAACTGATCTTATTTCGTTCACAAAAGCACATTTATGGTGGTCTCTCGTGAAACTCGATGGCCGTATTTTTTATCCATTCGACGAAAGAAGCCTTCAGTTAAAAGAAATAAGGTTGTATTTTACTGTGGATGACGTTTACCGGCCTCGTTACCTTTTTTTAAATATCTTTGTGGTCCAGGTAGTGGCATGGGCTTTCCTGGGCTATGATTAAGTTCCGCCGAAAATAACGGTTCGGTGAGTAGGCTAAAAGGCTGTCATAGTCTCATGGAGAATAGCACCACCGCTAGGCCCATTAACAATTGAAGAGGGCCTAAGCTCCTAGCCCAGCCCAATAGTACCTCATTAGGAAAACAAAGTGTATTGTTGCAGAAACATTCACTATATTTATTTCTGGCTTCGATCATTAACATTAACTTCCTCGCGCCAAAATCTATGGATTTTTTTGCTAAATCCAGGATTTACTTGGAACATATAAGGAGAATATCAACTTGGGCAGTTGTCCTTCTTTCGTTCATTTTACAAAAGCCCCATTTCATCCTGGCGTTCGTCACCGAAAGCGAAGTCAAGCACGAGGTGTGCGAGTGTAATGCATGACATCAATGTCATTGGAGAGAGAGAGAGAGAGAGAGAGAAATTTAAGATTGTGTAGCTACCTTGGTTGACTTTCTATTTCCTTCTGTGTCGCTAGAACTAGATTTGTGCACTCACAACTTTTTACGACAATAACGACGTCATCCAACCTTACGTCAGACCTGTCGTTGGACCAACACAAACCACTAATAAGTCTATCAATTAGCATCAAAAAGCATGCTTAATTTGTTGCAGTACCACGAATATTAAGATGAAAGATTCTGAGATCTGAGATAACTTCTCTATTCTGAATCTTTCTTACCATTTTCGGTGCGGCCCTTGAGGGGCATCGACGTATGATGCAATTAATGCTCCAATAGTAAGTTAATCGACGTATAGCCGCCAAGCCTAAATCACTATATTTTTAGTTTTATTTTTAGACTAAGTCCATTTACTCTCATCTCAAAAGAGAGTCTATTTTACTCCTCTCAAATATACCCTGAGTTTAGATAATTTTTTTAAGACAAAATTGTTTGGAACACACTGAGAAAGTGTGGAATTATCTACAACACACTGTTAAAGTCGATTTTGTCTGAGACACATTACGAATCTCTGACAATTGTCTGTGACACACTATGACCGTTTAATAATTAGTTTCAACTTTTTATGTTTTAATAATTAGAACACACTAGTACTTAAAACTTCGCATAGATATACATTATCGTATTCTCTATCATAAAAAATATTTTTTTCTATTGTTTGCATGGTTTGCTCGACAAAATAAATATTAAAGCTTAATTTGGTTCGCTAAATACTGTGCTAACTGCCCCTCGTGGACTCTGCTCGTATTGGGAGCCAGCAGAGAAAAAAATCGGCAGCTTTGTCCTTATCCGTGCATTGGACAGCGATTTCCTCTAACGTCCGCAAAGGGTATCGAAATCAGTGGCTCTAATTATTTGGAAACTTTTTCTTCGTTTTGTTTTCTTAAGCACTTGGATCAAAGAAACTTTCTCAATCATTGCAAGCGGCACTACCAAAATTGCAAGTGATTACAAATACTCTTAATCACTACCATGTCATATTTTTGTCAAATGACTTTGTATGGAGACACAGCCAAAATGAGAGTTGTGGATCATAATAAGTTATGAAACTGTGTAGTTGACAACTTTTTTATTTGAAATCATCTTGTCAAGAAAAACTAAGGCAAAATTGTCTGAAACACACTGAGAAAGTGTGGAATTACCCATAACACACTGTCAAAGTCGACTTCGTCTGAGACACATTACGAATCTCTGACAATTGTCTGTGACACACTATGACCGTTTAATAATTAGTTTCAACTTTTTATGTTTTAATAATTAGAACACACTAGTACTTAAAACTTCGCATAGATATACATTATCGTATTCTCTATCATAAAAAATATTTTTTTCTATTGTTTGCATGGTTTGCTCGACAAAATAAATATTAAAGCTTAATTTGGTTCGCTAAATACTGTGCTAACTGCCCCTCGTGGACTCTGCTCGTATTGGGAGCCAGCAGAGAAAAAAATCGGCAGCTTTGTCCTTATCCGTGCATTGGACAGCGATTTCCTCTAACGTCCGCAAAGGGTATCGAAATCAGTGGCTCTAATTATTTGGAAACTTTTTCTTCGTTTTGTTTTCTTAAGCACTTGGATCAAAGAAACTTTCTCAATCATTGCAAGCGGCACTACCAAAATTGCAAGTGATTACAAATACTCTTAATCACTACCATGTCGCTTTTTCATGTGGATATTTTGTTTGCAGATTGTGATTATAAAGATTTAGATTCAAATCTCACCACCAAAATTGCAAGTTGTACCTTATTAAAAATTAATATTTTTTTAATAGACCCAAATGAATGCACACCGTCAAATTTCTCCATTTGATGGTTTAGATCTTTCCTTTGCAGAAAAAAAAAGGTCTAGATCTTCATCATGATAGATGTTTGATACGCCGGTATCCTGGTATCATGTGTAGCATTTTACGGTACTATCTATTTAAATGGATGGTCAAATTTCATGCATGATACTGGGTCTACCGTAAAATGTGCGCCTCTTTTCTAAACGCATGATATATGATTCACTTGTTTATTGGAGCAAATTTTCGGGATTTGTAACTATAAAACTCTGAATTAAGAAAATGTTCTTAATACACAAAATTCAGTACATAAAAGTACAAAAGCTGTACCGCAAACTTCGTCCTAATATACAAAACAGTGCTTCATTCCACTATTCGTCCTCGAGTTATCACCATCCTCGCCGCTAGTCGTGCCAAGTGCCACACCCTTGGCACATACTCGAACGGTAGACCCTAAATGAAGCGGGCGTTCGTCAACGAAAGCAAAGTCTTGCACGAGTTTGCGAGTCTAATGACGCCAACGGCGTTGGAGAGAGTGGCAAGAAAGCACAGCTCAACTAGAGTACCGGATTTGTTCATTCCCTTCTGTGCCGCCCGATATGGAAGAACTTGAATCCTGCACTAACTTGATCGAAACGGAGGCAGGCGAGCAAAACCTTGTTTGCGTCTGACCACGTTGCACAAACATCACATGAATGGGTTGGCAGTTAACGATCAAAGCAGATTTGTTTGCAGTATCACGAAAAGCTAAGCGACGAAAGTTCTGAGATGCTTTGCGGCCCTGCACCGCGTGCAACTGTGATTGTCACCGGCGGCTCGTGAACGTTTTGGACACCTCTCTCTCTCTCTCTCTCTCTCTCTCTCTCTCTCTCTGTCTCTCTCTCTCCCTAAATCTTTCAACTTTGACAATGAAAATAGGGTTGATGTCCATATATATGGAGCATATTTTCATAAAATGTTTTTTATCTAAAAATGTATGTATGAATATATATATTCATTGTCAAGTTTCATATGGGGACCATGTGTGCCCGTCAATGTCTGTCCAAAGGTACCTGGAGTTGAGATCCGGGGAAGTAGTAATGTTGTATATATAAATTAATGGTGCCACGCTATCATATAGCATCACTATGCACGGTAGAGATATCGTGCGATCCGCTGAATATGATACTCGCATTATCTTCTTAGCAGCCGGAGGAGGCTGGTTGATTGAATGGGAAAGACAAAGACAACACTATAAAAATGAAGATGGCTATGAAACATAAATTTAGTCTAGACTAGACGCTATAGAGGAGAAACACATACAAGCTGCACTTTTGGTAACCTTGCTGGGACACTCAGGGGGACACTCAGGGATTCCTTGAATCAGAAACTACAACGTAAAAAATGTGGTCATCAATGTTCAGCCTGTTCAGCACCCCTACTGCGAATCAGCTGCTATAACGTTCTCAGTTATTTCTTCAGCATCCGCTGCAGTGTTCGCAGTTATTTTTTCACCAACCGCTACACTATAATAGTTGCCATTCAACTTGCCGAACAGGGCCGTTTTGTCCCAGAGAGTTTTTTGTTTGGATGAACTTACTCTAATGATTTCCATACATACCCAAATTCAAATATAAAAGCATACTCAACAAAATATCATCAACTTTTACTGCATGCTTCTGTACTAGTGTGATTGTTACATTCCTTTTTCACCACAAAACTTTGGATCTTCGTGAAATTTTTGCCTCAAGTGGTCCAGAGTTTAATGCTCTGCATCATTTTTCTTGAGTGGACGACATTTTTTGTAGTATAAATTGTATCTTCTCGACAATTTTAGTTATTACAAACAATATCATTCTCAACAAACTCAGTTCTCATGTATTAATTGTTTGGTAGATATTTAACCAAGTAACTATAAACTGGCGACCACTTATGAGAAAACCACCGGGAAAGATGATTTGTCTTGTAGGGTTTGTCCTTCAACCCTAGCAGCAGCCACAATAATTTTTCATTTGAAGTTTATCTAGTCTGTTTTCATAATCCTCTCTTAAGCTAACCTCTCTCTCTCTCTCTCTCTCTCTCTCTCTCTCTCTCTGTCTCTCTCTCTCCCTAAATCTTTCAACTTTGACAATGAAAATAGGGTTGATGTCCATATATATGGAGCATATTTTCATAAAATGTTTTTTATCTAAAAATGTATGTATGAATATATATATTCATTGTCAAGTTTCATATGGGGACCATGTGTGCCCGTCAATGTCTGTCCAAAGGTACCTGGAGTTGAGATCCGGGGAAGTAGTAATGTTGTATATATAAATTAATGGTGCCACGCTATCATATAGCATCACTATGCACGGTAGAGATATCGTGCGATCCGCTGAATATGATACTCGCATTATCTTCTTAGCAGCCGGAGGAGGCTGGTTGATTGAATGGGAAAGACAAAGACAACACTATAAAAATGAAGATGGCTATGAAACATAAATTTAGTCTAGACTAGACGCTATAGAGGAGAAACACATACAAGCTGCACTTTTGGTAACCTTGCTGGGACACTCAGGGGGACACTCAGGGATTCCTTGAATCAGAAACTACAACGTAAAAAATGTGGTCATCAATGTTCAGCCTGTTCAGCACCCCTACTGCGAATCAGCTGCTATAACGTTCTCAGTTATTTCTTCAGCATCCGCTGCAGTGTTCGCAGTTATTTTTTCACCAACCGCTACACTATAATAGTTGCCATTCAACTTGCCGAACAGGGCCGTTTTGTCCCAGAGAGTTTTTTGTTTGGATGAACTTACTCTAATGATTTCCATACATACCCAAATTCAAATATAAAAGCATACTCAACAAAATATCATCAACTTTTACTGCATGCTTCTGTACTAGTGTGATTGTTACATTCCTTTTTCACCACAAAACTTTGGATCTTCGTGAAATTTTTGCCTCAAGTGGTCCAGAGTTTAATGCTCTGCATCATTTTTCTTGAGTGGACGACATTTTTTGTAGTATAAATTGTATCTTCTCGACAATTTTAGTTATTACAAACAATATCATTCTCAACAAACTCAGTTCTCATGTATTAATTGTTTGGTAGATATTTAACCAAGTAACTATAAACTGGCGACCACTTATGAGAAAACCACCGGGAAAGATGATTTGTCTTGTAGGGTTTGTCCTTCAACCCTAGCAGCAGCCACAATAATTTTTCATTTGAAGTTTATCTAGTCTGTTTTCATAATCCTCTCTTAAGCTAGCTATCAGTTAGTAGGCCAACTGCTCACATGGTAGTAGCAGCCAGAGAAAGCATTAGGCAGCTTTGGCCTTATCTGTGATGAAAAATATAGATGCTTCCGTGGCATTGGGTAACAACCTGGGCAGTCGGCATCTTGCCAGTAATCGTTCGTTTCCTTTTCATTTGGACCAGAAGAATCTTCACTCATTTCTAGTGACACTACCACTACCGAGTGAGACAAGAAAGTCTTCATGTTTTATCATTTGTAAATATACAATTCTTCGATCTATAAATCAAGTGGTGTTGTGAAACGCATGCAGCCAAATTTTCAATATTGATATATTTTTTACAAGTACCAAGGCAAAAAGTAATACGTACGGCCGGTCGCACGGTACACATTTTTGGAGACTTTGTTAATGTGAAATAGAAAGTCTTCTTTTTTGTGGAAGTATGGTCATTATTCACATTGACACATGGCTTGCCTTTTTTTCTTTTTAAAGAAGAATGTGCAATGCACGTGTGTCCTGGCATGCTTAAGTCACTACTATTATAATTCCACGAGAATTTAGCGGGAGACAGCGAGTTTTGAATCCGCCTGTTCCAAGCTGTACCTTACCACTGATCAGTACAGCTTAACCTGATCATGATGAAGATCTTTCTATATACGCATATACGTGCCCTTTATTAGTCCTTTACGTTCACGTATCTTTGGGATCTTGGTAGTATAATTCGTTATTCGTAACTTTCTAGAAGGCGTGGCGCAGCGCCACCTTCTCTCAGGCACAGCGCGATAGAGTCCTATCTGTAAGCGTCCCAACCCAAACCATGCACAAGTTGTATACGAGTTGGTATTCCGCACATTTTGCACCCTTCGCAAAACAATAAACTCGTCACGCCGTACGTCATCATCCGCTTCGTCTGCTTCCCTCGCGTCTATATAAGTGCGCATCTCTTTCTCCTCTCGCCGTTCGATTGGGACGAGCCGACGAGTGGAGGTGGCGGCGGCACAACAACGAGCTGCTGAGTAAAGCCGGAGCCGCGCAGCAGAGAGGCGGGGCGGGGCGGGGGCAAGAAGAAGAAGAATCCTCCTTAATTATCCCTCGCCGGCGTGATGGACGACGCCGGCGAGATACACGCGCTGGGGAGCCTGCGGCGGGGGGGGCGGAACAGGG
>LAPY01000487.1:10755-21644 GCA_000970635.1 Eragrostis tef | reverse complement strand
ATATTGAACTCCTTTTAAAAAGATTTTGAACAAACTTTTGAAAATATCAATATTGAGCAAATGCAAAAAATGTAAAATAAGATATAAGTAAAATAATGAATTATAATCAGAAGGACATGCTTGGTGTAGTGGTTAAGTCCACATTGCAGGGGTAAGTCTAAGGCTTGCCTCGTATAATCCTTTCCAGGACCACACCTTGTATGGGAGCTTCGAGCACTGGGTATGTTCTTCTAATGAATTAATAATCAATGTTACAAAAGAAAAAGGCAAAACCTATTTGGGCCAGGCCCATTTGTTGGCAGGTCACATATGGGCTTTGATGGGGTGCGCTACCCCAAAGCAAGGGTTACTGTGGCCTGTGTATAGGAGACCCAGCTTCAAATGCCATACATGGTGTACTAAACATTCTAATAAGCATTGATTTAGATAGCCAGAGAGATAAGTAAAAAAGAAATAAAACTATATGTTCCACGTTGTTGACTCCCTCGTTGAAATATTTCAAAAGCTTACAGCAATGTGAAAAATTATGATTTTTTTAATGCATTCATAGAATCATAATGCATATCTTTGTCCGGTTGTGCCCATGTATTACAAAAGAAAATTAGAGTTCAAATTTGCATCAGCAATCTTGCTGATGTTTCTTTCCTGCTGGAGGAAGTATGTTTTGAAAAACCTGAACTTGCGAAGTATCGAATAGATGTTCACATAATGGGATAACACTTACCAGCAGCCAAATGAAGGTAAGTCAACGCAATAGCAACATCTATTGCAATAATTATGCGTTGACTAAAGTCCAGGATTCTCACATGCTTGTCTCCTGATACGTACAAAAATGAGTATTCAAACTTACCAATTTGCCATGAAAAGAGAAAATATCAGAAAACTTACCGTTCAGATGTTCTCTAAGAGTGCCGTTCGGTACATACTCTGTAACCATGACAAACTCATTTCCTTCATCAATAAAACCAAGAAACCTCACCAAACTCCAGTGATTTATTTTTGCAAGGTTCACTTTCATCAGATCATTTGCAGATTCAGCGAGACCCTGTCAACAGAGCACAGCCTGTAATCACATGCTGGTGAAGTGTATTGTTGATGGTCTTGTGGCCATCATAAGTACACATTTCTGTTGTATGGACATTAAATGTTCTGAAATTTCTCTACTCGATGTTTTTAGTTAATTATAGTTGGGGCCTTACGGCGGTATATAATTTTCTAACTGATACAATTAGCAGGTTCATCAAGCAACCTAACAGCTTTTGTCATGATATATAAAGTGTTTTCCGTTCGAGGAGAAAGCAAGTGTTTACCAGGGAGGTTGGGGACTATCTTTCCCTTAATTATAAAGTAATTAGATCAATTACAGTCAATATAAATAAATAGTCCTTCAGTAATTAGCTTGTCGGCAAGACAAACCATTATGACTAACATGGTGAAGTAATAAATATTTAAGCAGTCCTTTTTGGCAGTCCTATGAAAATATGACAGAGGGAAAAAATGTGAGAACATGTAACAACCTTCTTAGCTCTCCGGACAGTAACAATGTTGTTATCTTGTAATACAGCCTTATAGACTATCCACGTTCCTCCTTCGCCTAATTTGAACGAAGGTGAAAATTTATGAGTAGCCTTCTTAATCTTCCAGAGGCTTAAGGATCCTACTCCAGGTAGTTTCACAGGCATTTTGGACCTCAACAGGTTGCTTGATATTGATGTGGTCTGCTTGTATGGTGTGCTTACTTCAAAGGATGTGGTACGATCCGCTGAAAAGGAAAATGTTAAGGCATGATAAAGAATGATTTGTCAATTGTTGTCTTAACCTAATTTTCAATGTTGGGAATAGCAAATACAGAACAGTAAAAAATTGTCAGGGCTTGTGACATATTAATCCTGTGCAACTTAAAAATATTTAAATTCAGCCTTAAGGAGACAATCATTCTTTTTTCATACTTCATATCAGATACGTACTCAAGGTTGGTTTGTCTGGGTTGTGGCTTTTCGAAACAATGCTTTTCAAAAGCTTCTTATGGATTCGAAATGAACGAAATGTACACAACATATCTCAAAAGAAATAAAATTGTCCAGACCAGCTTCTGCCTTTTAGCAGTTATACCACTTTTGTTTCAGCTTCTAGAATATGAGAAGCAAAAAGCCACCAGTAGCCCAAACAAACAGGGCCCATGGTTATCTTTTCAACAAATTTTGATACATCATAATGACTACCTGCCATATTACTTAATATGTATAGACATGTGAGTATTTTTATAATAAATCCACACATATATATTAGTGGTCCAAGTTTTCAAAGATTAGACTATGCACTTTATAGGATGGCATCTACTTGAGAATAAAAGTGGTATGAGGTAAGCTAATTTGTTCACAGATGCTCTATCATCCACAAGCTACATATATGGTGACTCATTTTTCTTTGATATAAATAAAAAATGCACAGGGGGAGCCTCTCGTACTCTTATGAACAATGCAACTGAATCTCAACAGGATCTCAAAAAGAGAACCCAGTTGATATATGTATGGGCTTGTTGGCCCTGTTTGTTAAGAGTTTTTACAGAGGTTTCCTCTGCAATCTTTAAGTAAAAAAATCGTGTGCTAACCTGAGTGTGCTGAAGTGGTGCTAAACCTTGGAAAGAGTTTTCGGATTGTTGAGCTGCCACTTCCAGCAGCGTTATGGGATCCATCCTGTATTTCCACGAGAACTGGATGAGGACCATATAGAGTAAGGTATAATCAATGTATCTAATACAATCATGCCAACTGATCTATCACATCTATTGTCATTTTGAGTATATGCGACAGGCAAAGGAAAATATTCTCTAACAGGCAAAGGAAAAATTCATAAGTTCATAAAAAAAATATGACAATAAGTGAAATGGATAGGTTAATTAGCTTAAAATGTAAATCCAAATGTTTTTGCAAAAGGAAAGACTAATTACCTTAGTGGTCGATTCATGAGAAATGTTTGTCACAGATGAACTTTCAATTTTTATATCATGTGGAACATTTGTACTAGACGATTCTAGTGTACTCTTTATCTCCCGGAATTCAGAAGAGGTCAGCTGTGCACCATCATCTCCCACACATTCATTGATTACTACTTTTTTGAGAGACTGCATAGAGTTAAGCCACTGCAACCAACTGGAGGATACCAAGCACCCACTTATTTCTATTTTTGTTGGTGATGCAGATGAAGATGGCCCCAAGGGTTCCCCACATGACAGAACATTATTACTTTCTCTTATTTCATATCTCCTACACCTCGGAAGAGATGGTTTGAAAATGAGCTTAGAGCAAGACAGCACTGACAATTCCTCAAGAAGGGGGAACATGAAATCCTGGTTCTCAGTGTCAGTCAGAACCAATATGGAGAGCTCGTTTAAGTTCACTAGAGTTTCCAATTTGAGGTGCGTTAATTTCTTGAAGGGTTGTGGTCCCCCAGAAAGACCCATCTCAAGGTTTCTGACATTAGGCATACCCTTGATATGCAAGTAGCGTAAATTTCTTAACTGTCCAAGTGGAGGGAGGTTATTGCAGTTCTGTAGGTGGAATAAAGAAAGACTTACAAGGTATGGGAGAGAAGTAATCATGTGGTTCATCATCCATGTCGGAAATGCATAGCCAGCATATTTAACTAGCACAAAATGCTCCAAACTCTGGTTTGGTTGGAGCTTTTCCAGCACTTCATCATTGTTTGCATCATCAACTAATTCATCAACATCTGAATGAGAAGTAGGATTCCATTGAAGTTTAAGAAAACGAAGCTCCAATCTGTTCTGCAGGTTCAGCCTATCAGCAATACTTAAGCCCCTGGGCCCTCCAGTTATGTCCTTAATAACAAGCTCATCAGTTGTTACGTGCCTGTGTTCATCCATGCCAACAGAGCATCGGATGTGTGGTGGTAGACAGGCTACTAACACTGGGTCTTTTGTCAACACATATCTGAGTGCCGCCATTTTACCTATTATGTCTGGCAAAATTTGTTGTACATTAGAGGATTGATGTACTGGACGACAACCAGAGAGGTCTAATGTGTGCAGCTTCTGAAGCTTTGCAAAAAACATCGGTATTTCAAGGAAATTTTCTGACAGGTTTAGATATTCTAAGTTAAATAAGAAACCAACAGATTGCAGGCAATCGATGGTACGGAGGCACTGGGAAAGATTCAGAAACTTCAACTTGGTGAAGTTTTCAAAGCAGTGCGGATGGGTCTGCAGCTTTAAACAACACTGTAGGTTCAGATATTCCAAAGTGGTTGTTAATATATCAGTACCTACATGAAGTGCTTCGCAGCCAGCCAAGTCCAGGACCCTCAGGAACTTAATGTTCTCTAAGCAGGAAGGGAGATTTTCAAGCCTCCAACATCTACGGAGTATGAGAACTTCCAATTTCTCTAGTTTAGTAAGAGACTCAGGCAACTGCTGAAGTTCATAGCAGCTTGATAAGTTCAGGAACCTAAGAAAATAAAGGTTACCAAAAGATTCTGGTAACTGTTTGAGGTTGAAGCAACTTGAAAGACTTAGATTCTCCAAGTTCTCTAGGTTACCAAACAAAGGAGGCAAGTATTGCAGCTCAGTGCATCTCGATAAATCAAAAAATCGAAGATCATGGAGATTGCACATGGAGTCAGGTAGCTCACTGATCTCATTGCAACTTGAAAGCCTAAGATGCTCAAGTCTTTGTAGATGACCAAGGGCCACAGGCAAGTTTTGAAGTTTGTCACAATTTTTCATGTTCAAATTCTTTAGCTTCAGGAAATTAGCGATGAAAGAAGGTAATTCCTTGAGAGAAGTTTTCGATAAATCCAGTGTCTCAAGGTTTGTCAACCTGCCCACTGTGGAAGGTAATGTTTGAATCGGTACGCCAGAAACATCAAGGTACCTTAGGCGTTTCAAATGACCCAAAGAAGCTGGTAATTCTCCAATGCAACAACCACTAAGATTCAAAACACGTAAGTGCTTTAGTAATTCAAATGCTCCACTATGAAATTTTACAGCCTCAGAGTTCCTGACATGTAACGCCCTCGTCCTAGTAAGCGATGAATAGGAATGCATGGATTGTCCTCTGTAATTTGTCATCAGTGCATATTGAAAGGTTTGCATTCTGGCTTTGCCCTTGCGCATTTCTCTATCATCCAAAATGATAATATCATCACAAGCAACATGCAATGAAAATTCATGGACAAAGTTATGGATGTAAAGTGCTGTGGGATTTATTCTGATATCCATTCCTTCTATCTGAAAATAAGTAGCACACAAATTCAATACAAACAAATTTGCCATTTGATTTGGAAGTTAGTCTATTTCTGTTAGTTTGTGTGAATTGACATAGAAGCATTTGACATCTAAAATACCAATAAAAGCACAGCAATTAAGCTCAATAAACCCACATAATTTGGTAGCAAGTTGTGCTGAACATATTTCCTAGTAATAAACAACCTTATGAGAATCTAATGTGTTGTTTAATCCACATTAATTATAGACTTGATCTTCTATTCATGTATCCACATAAGTAAAAGTGAAAAACATTGGTATTGTTTATTATGTATTTTTTATTGGAATAATCTTTAGAATGTGAAGATGTACAAGAGAAGGGAGTTGATGATTAACTTATTAATTATGAAGTTTTACATTTTTTGTTATCTACGGTCCTAAAGGCGTATTCTAATTCCTAAAAATGGAAAGAAGGATTACCAAGCCATATAGCCATAACTTACTGAGTGCATGTTCAGAACTTGGAGAAAACAAATTGATAGAAGATCCTGAATGCATATCTCCCCGTGCACACAAGAAGGCAAGGAGCCATGTTTTGATCCAATCATCTCCAGCGCAATCCACTGTTGGATAAGCTTTTCCTTATCTATAACAGAACCCTTAGGAAATATGGACAAATACAGAAAACACAGTTTAACTGCTGAAGGCAAGTCATTGTATATTTCATACAATGATGAAAATATTTCTGTCTTAGTAGTGAATCGTCTCTGTAGCTTCCATATTTGTTCATCCCTTGAAGCTAACCACACATCTGTGACTTGGTCTTTTACAACTGAACCAAGGGAACAAGCTAATAGTGGTATACCTTCACACCTTTTTGCAATTTGCTTCCCGATTTCCATAAGGTGTGCACTGATACTATTTGCGGTTCCAAAAGCTTTTTGGGAAAATATTGTCCAACTTTCATCTTCAGATAAAGGACGCAACTTGTACGGTGGAAGAGTGTGCACTAGTTCTGCAGTTGTTTCACTGGAGGTAGTCACCAAAACCTTAATCCACTCGTTTGTACCCTTCAGCATTTCTTTCAATTCATCCAACTGGCTTTTATCTGTACTAGAAAGGTCATCTAAGACAATAAGACAACTTTTACTACCAAGTAACTTCCACAAACGATTCTTTAGCAACTGCAAGTCTTCCTGAATTTCAATGTTCGTATGAACATTTAAGAGTTTTTCTTCTGTATTACTACATTGCGAGATTATACTCATAGCAACCTTTTTCAGATCTAATTTCCTCTTTAAGCATATCCATATACGAAGATCAAAATTCCATCCTTCTCCCTGGTCATAGAAAATCAATTTAGCAACGCTTGTTTTGCCCAATCCTGCAAGGCCAACAATGGGAATGACTGATAACTTTTCTGTATTACTTTGCAAGAACATGCCCTTTATCTTTTCTTTGTCATCATCTCTTCCAATAATTTTAGATCCATCAAATACTACATTATCAAATGGCTCAAGATCAGGACATCGATTAGGGTTCTGCAACAAACTAAATATTACAGAATCTTTTGCTGAAAACTCCAACATTCTTTTGATTGTCTTCATTCTGTTTTCTGTAGTACTGTGCAAGAAAAATGGTGCCACCTGTAAAATTTATTCCAAAGGACCGGAAAGACAGTTCATTTCCAATTGAGAGTCATAATTAACAAAGTCTATAAGAAGATTTGAAATGATCTAAAGACAGCTAATTTACAATTAAGTATCATAATTGGCATTTTTTTATAATAAGAGTTGGTGAACTCATGAGGTGGCTTTACACAAATGTCAAGACCGGAAAGACCGTTAATTTCTAATTTAGAGTCATAATTAACAAAGTCTATAAGCAGATTTCAAATGATCTAAAGACAACTAATTTACAATTAAGTATTTTTATAATAAGAGTTGGTGAACTCACGAGGTGGCTTTACATAAATGTCAATGATGCATTAGTCATAGCTGGGAACGAACACGTGGACTACACAGGTGGAGATTGTCTGGATAGAGGGGATCGGATCCAAATCCTTAGAATTTATTTTAAAGCGACGAAATCTGAAACTAAATCCTTTTCAACTTGCCATGGTTTTGGTAGTCTGTAGAACTGTAGATTTGGGCAAATGAAACAGGACAAATATGTCACACATGTAGGACCAGGACTTTGGCAACAAACCCAAGGTTTATCTTCTATCAACTGAAATTGCACTAAGTACTGCAATTGCATCAAAAGTGGGTTCATAAGTATTCAGTCCTCTCACGAAATTATTTTAAATAAATTTATGTTAGGTATACATTTAAAATCATAAAAATAAACTCAACTTCATCTGATAGATATAAAGAAGATGTTTTTACACATTTCCAAATTAATTTATTTTTCATTTTTGTGAAGATCTAGAACATGTGATCCTACGTCACAAATAAATCTATTAGTAAGAAATTTTGTAAAACTTCTACACCAAGTTTTCACATAACTATAATACCTGATAGATCCGCAAAGCAGAGAATTGGAATGTATGTCTGAGAGGAACAAAGCTTGAACAATAACAATGAACATGCATCCCGTGGTAGTTAACTAGCAGTTTTATTGGTCTCAAAAAAAAACTAGCAGTTTTACAGATACCATGCAAGAAAAAAAAAGAGGAAATTTCATTGGCTATCAAACCTTTGCGATCCAGGAGCCGCTCCATTGCGATTGTATGGTACTATGATGGTCTTCAAGTTCATCCAGCAGATCCTCCGTGTCGTAGGCGATTTGCTTGATCTTCCCCATCCACTCTTGCGCCTCCGTGCGGGTCTCCAGGCTAACCAGCACATCTTGCAACCTCGCTAGAGTTCGTCCCACATGAGCCACATCCTCATCTATGCTCGAGGGCAGCTCAGGACGGCGTCCGCCGGAGGCCAGCCGGCGTAGCAGCCGGTCCACGACGGCGGCAGTGTGGGCGTGCGGCATGGCAATTTGGGCGGCGCAGAGGAGTGGGGGGACGGGAGAAAACTTTGGCAGAAGCCGGTCCACGGTGACTCTGACCGTCTGGGCGGAGAAAGCGACGTGCACACTGCGCTCGGCCGAGATTAATCACAAAAATGGCCACCATCAACGACTGATCAAAAGTGCGGAAATTCAAATCATATGTTAAGACAAATCCTTTTCACTTTAACTACTCATTGGTGACAAGGTACACATGGTGCTGTTGGTTCGGGCTATTGTAACATACTATCCTTATTAGCCGAGGCAATTAATTGTGTTAGCTTTTGTTTGGTTGGTTGTCGTCGCAATCAGATTCCATGTGAACATAAAACAGACACGTACAAATCTGATATACCACTCATCGAGATTTTTTAAAATAAAGAGAACAAAAATATCACACGGTCTTGTCCTTTTTCCCTTCTATTTATTTATATTTTATTACTTTTGTATTTTTAATAAAAGTTGAATGTGATAAAGCACACATGGTGCTGTTTGGTTCGGGCTATTGTAACATATCCTTATTAACGAGCCAACTGATGGCGTTAGCTTTTGTATGTTTCGTTGTCGTCCCAATCAGGTCCTATTTAAACATAAATCAGAGATGTACAAATCTAAATATATCACTCGCCGAGACTTTTCAAAATAAAGAGGACAAAAATATTGCATGGTCTGAGAGGCCCGCCCCCGGGGGGCCAAGCCGGCGTAGCAGCCGGTCCACGACGGCGGCAGTGTGGGCGTGCGGCATGGCAATTTGGGCGGCGCAGAGGAGTGGGGGGACGGGAGAAAACTTTGGCAGAAGCCGGTCCACGGTGACTCTGACCGTCTGGGCGGAGAAAGCGACGTGCACACTGCGCTCGGCCGAGATTAATCACAAAAATGGCCACCATCAACGACTGATCAAAAGTGCGGAAATTCAAATCATATGTTAAGACAAATCCTTTTCACTTTAACTACTCATTGGTGACAAGGTACACATGGTGCTGTTGGTTCGGGCTATTGTAACATACTATCCTTATTAGCCGAGGCAATTAATTGTGTTAGCTTTTGTTTGGTTGGTTGTCGTCGCAATCAGATTCCATGTGAACATAAAACAGACACGTACAAATCTGATATACCACTCATCGAGATTTTTTAAAATAAAGAGAACAAAAATATCACACGGTCTTGTCCTTTTTCCCTTCTATTTATTTATATTTTATTACTTTTGTATTTTTAATAAAAGTTGAATGTGATAAAGCACACATGGTGCTGTTTGGTTCGGGCTATTGTAACATATCCTTATTAACGAGCCAACTGATGGCGTTAGCTTTTGTATGTTTCGTTGTCGTCCCAATCAGGTCCTATTTAAACATAAATCAGAGATGTACAAATCTAAATATATCACTCGCCGAGACTTTTCAAAATAAAGAGGACAAAAATATTGCATGGTCTTCTCTTTTTTCTCCTCTTTCTTCATAATTTATTATTTTTGTATTTTTTAATAAAAGTTAAATTTAAATCTGAAATTTTGTTTACATGTTTTCACCGCGTCTTCTATGTGAATGCCAACTTTTATAATTTTTTTAAAGCTTATAAATAAGTTGTTGAGAGCATATCATACATTCTCTGAGATAGAACAGTCATGAAAGATCCAACTTCTCGGCTTTTGATTGTAACGCTCTAACTTCAATTCACTACCAACCGGTTAGGCAAACTTGTAGTATAATATTTTGTAGACTAGAAACAAGGGGCCTAAATATAATGGCTTGTGCTCGATGCGGTTGTACTTGTACAGGCACTACAGCTACGTGAGTAGCAAAATGCAACAGCAGTAGCCAGCAACCAAACATTAATTTACACAGGGCATATAAGAGGATAAACACAATGAAACGAGAAATATGGTGATGTTTTTCTTTACGAGGCCACTTCCACATGTACTCATGGTATATTTTTTTTCTTTTGCAAAGTGTGCTCTGGTAGATTCTAAATAGAGGAGGCTTTGCTGTTTTGTGAACAAATTAGATTTAGAGATTTAATATTTCGCAAATTCAAGAATTGTTACTGTAGATTATGGTTTTTACTCACTACACATGAAGCTCTACGTTTATAGAAGTGAGTGTACGTGCGTTGTGAGTGTTTGTACGGTGTATTTAAAAAAAAACGTCAACCGGTCAAGAAGCCAATCATCGAGCGTTGCTACTCTCTCTCTCTCGGGCCTTCAAATCTGAAATAATATCCTCCTGCTGCCCTGCATTATAATCGGAAATCTCCACTCCGCTACGCGCTCTCTTGCTGCTCACTCGGTTCGCATCCTCCGGTCTTCCCCACCCTGGTCAACCCAGCCATGGTTGGCCCGGAGATGCTCGTGGCCGCCGCAGTGAACCAGGTCGCCCGGAAGATCAACGAAGTCATCGGCGTGGCGCAGGGCGAGGTGAAGCTTTGCTGCAGCTTCAGCGACGACCTCGAGACAATCAAGGACACACTAGTTTACCTGGAAGGCCTGCTCAAGAACGCGGAGAACAACTCCTTTGGGAGCGAGAGGGCCAACCTGCGGCACTGGCTCGGCCAGATCAAATCCCTGGCTTACGACATCGAAGACATGGTTGATGGGTACTACTCTTCCAAGGAGGAGTATGAGGGGAGCAGCTATGTTCAGAAGGTGACTCTATGCCCCCCCGCCCCACCA
>LAPY01000486.1:190006-203059 GCA_000970635.1 Eragrostis tef | reverse complement strand
GCCGCGCAAATCACGCCGCCCGGAGCACCTGCAGCCAAAAAAAAAAAAGCACCATTTTGATCAGCAAGCCACGGCGGCAAGAGCGCCGAGAAACGGGTCGCGCCCGGTCAGACAGACCTACCGCTCCCGGTGTCGGTGCAAGAAACCCCGGCACGGAGGCGGATCTGGGGGAGAAGCGCGCGAATCTGGGCGAGGGAGCGAAGACATTTTGATTTGTCAAAAAGCCATCAAGAAAGGGGCCAATGAGGAACAGGGTCAGTGACTGGTAAGGGCAAGACTGGTACAGCAGTTGTGTTGAAGAGACCTTGAACTTCTTCTGAATAGTGTTTGTCATCTGGTAATCAGTTAAGGATAATCGCACTACAAAACAGAGAAACTAAAACAAATGGACTTCTATAGCAAGGGGATAAGACATGATGGAAGATTGACCTCATGCTTTGATGTGAACATAAACTTGAGTTATTGGCTCATTGCACTGTGGGATACTCAAACAAGCCCAAGTCACCAAGTCTAACCATATGTACACTACTAAATATGTGACTACAGGCAAGCAAAACCACCCAAGACCACAAATTATTACGCGCATAAACTTCAATTTTTAAAGAGTAAGAGCTACTGTTTAAGGATACAATTTGAGCAATGCAAGTCGTGATAATTGCCAGCAGGGACAGTACGGATCCCACAACATTGAGTTGCAGATCAGTGACGGTTGCAACACCAACACCCAAAAGGAGCACAGAAAGGGACATCTGGATACTCCGGCTACAACATAGAGTAAGAAAAATGTTAGGTGAATGTATTACGGAAAAGATGCACAAAATGTATCAAACACACACCTAAACTTCTTCCTGAAGAAAAGTGTCTCCAAAATAACAGTGCACGGGATGATTGCCAGCTTGGTCATCTGGACAGAATAAAAAGCATTTCAGCATCAGTTAGGTGGATTGATTAATATTGAAGGAAAATAAACAGCAATTATCAACTGCAATTAAAGTTTGCACAAAGTGACACGACTCCAATTAAAGCAACCTCTGAGATGAGAAGATAAGTTTGTTGACATGTACCATATAAACTATTAATGGGCTACCACCTCTCGAAAGTATTACTGCTGTTGTACCATACATGTAACAAATGCAAGACTGGGAAAAATTCAAAAATAACTAGGAAAGGCAAGTACAAGAACCAAAAGGTTGCTTTGTACCTGGTAAAAACCAACAGAATTGAAGCCAAGACTCAAGTTGAGGAGCCCAATGGAGATGCCATTAAGTACTCCAAATCCCATTACAGTTCTTGAGTCAAAAGGCTTATGCTCAAAGAACTTCATCCATAACGCTACATGGAGGGAGCAGAATGTAACCAGAAGATGCCAGCTCGTCAATGTAGTGGCTGCAAAACATAATTATGAATTAAATAAACAATCAAAAGAAGTCTCAATACTTTAGTAACTGTTGATCTGAATAAATTTGCAAGTATCTTATTGCACTCTCAGATATGAAGCCTTGCAATTTAATGCAACAAAGGCAGCAATAATAATTATCCGAGCAAGTCAACTTCCGTTATCGAGAAAAAAGTCAAAATTAACAGGATCTTCATGCAATGCATGGGTACATGCACTCGGACACTGTTCAAATGCAACAACAGAGCAAACAATGATATCCCCGTGTGTCAAGCAACCTAAGGGAAAAGCAACAACCAAGACATGCTACCCAACCTCGCTTGCCAACTACAGACAAGTAAATCCATCCCATGACAACCAAACCATCAACGCTTCATTTAAAAGCAAGTTAGCTCCACATTGATCACACATGTTCCACCCTTCACAATCAATGGCACCAACCAAAGTTAGTTTGGAGTTCAACTGAGATCACTAGTCCTCTATCAAAGCTATCACTGAAGCTATACCGCTCAACATCATTTGAAGTTTGGACCCTGCTGTGCGCACATCTCGCGCACCAGACCGACAACCCTGATGGGGCAAGCGGATCTACGTGGATCACGAAGCATACGGCGCGAGCACAAGTGCAGCGAATTAGGAAGCTGAGATGCAGTAAACAGTCAGATCTCACACCGAAGTTGAAGCCGAGGGAGCTCATGAGCGCCTTGTTGCAGATAACAATGGAGACGGAGGACACCACGGAGAGGCTCAGCGCCCCCACCGTCCCCAGCTGGAACTTCTCCCCGCCGACGCCCATCTCCGCCGCTCTCCGGAAACACCACTGCCAATGAACAAACAAACGACCGAACCAACGAACGCGCGCAAAAGATCACAACTTCCCGATCAAGCCGCGCAAATCACGCCGCCCGGAGCACCTGCAGCCAAAAAAAAAAATAGGCACCATTTTGATCAGCAAGCCACGGCGGCAAGAGCGCCAAGAAACTAGTCGCACGGTCAAGACCTACCGCTCCCTGTGTCGGTGCACGGAGGCGGATCTGGGGGAGGAGCGCGCGAATCTGGGCGAGGGCGCGGCAATGGCGGGGAGATCTGGGTGAGGATCGGTGGCGGTGGCGCGCGCGGCCCTATGGGCTCGCGAATCAGGGGACAGGGGAGGAGGGAGACGAGGACGAGGAGGTTCGCTGCTTCTCTTTCTTATATGGCTGGTCGGTCGCCGTCGGTGCGGTGATTAGAGACAGGCGCACTCAGGGATGGGAGTCTATTGACTCTCATCAAGTAATTACTCGCTCCATAATTTTCAAGTGCTTTTTCATGTGGGCCCTACCATCCTTCTTTACCCGAATGGCAGATCGTGTTTGTGTATGTGTTTTGTTGACTTTGTCAATGGAAATTTTGGTGACATGCCACTGGAAACAGTGGGACTACCTGGATCTTCAGTGCGGTTTGTTCATAACACTACTAATAATAGCAATATCCACAATTGTATTGTAGGGTTCATTGCCATACTAGGAAATATTTTTTTCACAACTATGGTAAAGGAGAACATTTTCTCTAGGATTCCTCGGACATGGCACATTATTATGCTTCCAAAATACAACATTTTGGCATATTGCTTTTCCATTTATGTACACCGTGTTCTGATTTTTTCCCCCATATTGCCAATTGGAAGATTATTTTCTTATTATTGTGTACACTGAACAAAACATTAAGCTTTGTCTCTTTCTTTTATCAGACTCACTAGGTAAAAAAAATATAAGTCACGACCATAGTGAATTGTGAGTATAAATAATTTTTGAAAGTCTACACCCTTATTATTAGGTATATTTCACGCTCAAGCTACAAACAATAATTGATTGTTTCAGTTTGGAAGGATCTCTAAGACATCTGGTAGTCATGTTTTAGGATATAAATTTATAATAATGCGCTAAGCTGAAATTTTGAATGGCTGTCAAATTTTGCTTTGGTCTTGGCCGCAACATAACCTCAAATTGAACTATAACACCTTGTCATCGTTGTTTGATCCAGTTTAAATTCGGTGGAATATGTCCACTCAAACGTGCACACACTATTTTCCTCGTTCACAATCGAATGAACGTGACCATTTTCCTTAAGCATGATCGGAGTAATTAATGTAACC
Source organism: Eragrostis tef (assembly GCA_000970635.1). Taxonomy (NCBI): domain Eukaryota; kingdom Viridiplantae; phylum Streptophyta; class Magnoliopsida; order Poales; family Poaceae; genus Eragrostis; species Eragrostis tef. The sequence goes on along the minus strand of LAPY01000486.1, from coordinate 199,529 downwards.
ATAGATTATAGTGAGGAGGTTTGACCAAAGTGGTTGCTTGAAAGTTGGGTCTAATAATAGAGCAACGGAAGCCAACAAAAGGTTGGCGGGTTAGCCTCACTGTTGAGTCTTCTTCTTGGCCTCACTTCCATGGCTGCAAAGAAGTCAGGTCTCGGGGAGCAGCCAGCTAGAAGAAATCAGCACACCATGTGGAATTGTGGATCAAGAAATCAGCACACCATGTGGATCAGTTGACCTTCCCAGTTAGCAGTGAATACAGTAAACATCCTCAGCGGTCGGATCGTCAAGGACGCTGTGATCGGAGGGTTGAGAAGCCTGGTTAACCAGTACTGCCTTGGTTTGTATTTATTTTTCTTTTTTTATTAGCCTGGTTTCCATGAGAGTTATGGAGCTTAGGGCACGGATCCAATGCTGCGGGAGCAGCCAGCTAGAAGAAATCAGCACACCATGTGGATCAGTTGACCTTCCCAGTTAGCAGTGAATACAGTAAACATCCTCAGCGGTCGGATCGTCAAGGACGCTGTGATCGGAGGGTTGAGAAGCCTGGTTAACCAGTACTGCCTTGGTTTGTATTTATTTTTCTTTTTTTATTAGCCTGGTTTCCATGAGAGTTATGGAGCTTAGGGCACGGATCCAATGCTGCTCTTTGTTTAAGGCTTTCTTATATGGCTGGTCGGTCGCCGTCGGTGAGAAGGTGATTAGAGCCAGGCACTCAGGGATGGGAGGGTATTGACTCTCATCAAGTAATTGCTCGCTCCATAATTTTCAAGTGCTTTTATCATGTGGGGCCTTCCATCTTTCTCCGAATCCCGAATGGCATCTGTCTCATCAAGTAATTGTTGACTTTGTCAAGGGAAAAAATGGTGACATGCCACTGGAAACAGTGGAACTACTTGGATCTTCAGTGCAGTCTGTTCATAACAGTACTAATAATAGCAATATCCACAATTATATTGTAGTGTTCATTGCCATACTAGGAACTTTTATTTTCCCAACTATGGTAAAGGAGAACATTTTCTCTAGGATTCCTCGGACAAGGCACATTATCATGCTTCCAAAATGCAACAATTTGGATCGTTTGCACTCCTAAAGTAAATTTGTCGATAAGTGTTTTTCATTTATGTACACGATGTTTTAAATTGTTTTCATATTGCCAATGGGAAGATTATTTTCTTATTTTACATTGAACAAAATAGTAACTTTCGTATGTTTATTTTATCAGGCGGACTCACCAGGTTAAAAAATATAAGTCACGAGCAATGCTACAGTCACGTAATGCACTCACACAATTTTCACGCACATGCTGACATGGCATCACGCTATTGTTCATCATTGATTCATGTTTACAAGAAAATTTGGCGTGTCATCTGAAATAATCAATGCATTTACTAATCAAGCTAAACACTTTCCTAATCAATGCATGTGCGTGAGAATTACGTGAGTGCATTACCTGACTCTAGCATTCGACCATAGTGAATTGTGAGTATAAATAGTTCTGGAAAGTCTACGCCCTTACTATTAGGTATATTTCACACTCAAGTGATAAACAATAATTGATTGTTTCAGTTTGGAAGGATAAGACATTTGATAGTCATATTTAGGATATAAATTTGTTGTAACCCATTGAGCTGTAAATTTGAATGGCTGTCAAATCTGCTTTGGTCTTGGCCTCAACATAACCTCAAATTGAACTAACACCTTGTCATCGTTGTTTGATCCAGTTTAAATTCGGTGGAACATGCCACTTCCACACAGACGTGCATACACTATTTTCCTCGTTCACAATGGAATGAACGTGGCCATTTTTTCCTTGAACATGATCGCAGTAGTTAATGTGACCATAGATTATAGTGAGGTGGTTTGACCAAAGTGGTTGCTTGAAAGTTGGGTCTAATAAAGAGCAACAGAAGCCAACAAAAGGTTGGCAGGTTAGCATCACTGGTGAGTCTTCTTCTTGGCCTCACTTCCGTGGCAGCAAAGAAGGCAGGGAGCAGCCAGCTAGAAGAAATCAGCACACCATGTGGATCAGTTGACCTTCCCAGTTAGCAGTGAATACAGTGAACTCCCTCAGCGGTCGGATCGCCAAGGCCTCTGTGATCGGAGGGTTGAGAAGCCTGGTTAACCAGTACTGTCTTGGTTTGTATTTTTCTTTTTCTTTTTTTTATTGGCCTGGTTTCCATGAGAGTTATGGAGCTTAGGGCACGGATCCAATGCTGCTCTTAATTTAAGTCCACTTTGGTTTATAATACCGGAGCAGATCATGTGCTGAAGGTCATGGCCAGCGACAGTGAGTGATTTCTCTCTCTCATTTTACTACTGCACTGAAGGTCTGAAGCACTGCAGATCAATGAGCAGAGTTCTTCCATTACCAATACCATTTGTTGGAGACATTAGTACACTTATTGAGCATGATGACGACCTTTTTAGGATGCAAAGGATCGATAATTTGCTAACAAGGTTCCTTGCTTTACCACTACTTGTGCTGTTTGGTAACCTTTTTTATTCAAGAAAGATGTTCGGCCTGCCAAGAAAGGGAGATGTTAGGTAGTGTGAATGGTAGTGATCTCAAGAGCCCTTACTTTTTGGGCCTCTCCCGCCCCCGGGGGGGCCCCCCCCCCCCCCCCCCCTTTCCTCGTATCATTTCACCACTGCACTGAAGGTCTGAAGCACTGCATACAGTGCATAGGGCATTGATCAATGGCAACGTTCTTCCATTAATATTTGTTGGAGACATTAGTACACTTATTTAGCATGATGACGACCTTTTTGGGATGCAACGGATCGATAATTTGCTAACAAGGTTCCTTGCTTTACCACTACTTGTGCTGTTTGGTAACCTTTTTTATTCAAGAAAGATGTTCGGCCTGCCAAGAAAGGGAGATGTTAGGTAGTGTGAATGGTAGTGATCTCAAGAGCCCTTACTTTTTGGGCCTCTTTTGACATGTGAACAATTCACCTCCTGATGCTCTGTCCAGCTAGGAAAAGGTTCTTCCATGTGCTGGAACCGGCAACCAAAAAACTTGGAATACTTGTATATGACTTGGAGAGTAATTCCGTTTCCCCTCTCTTTTCCTTCTTTCTCCGCATAGCAGTTAAACTTCATTTCATTCATAATCTTTAAAAGTACAATTAAGTATTTCTTCACAAAAAAGAGAGTATTTGAGTAGCACCTTGATTTTTTCAGATATATTTAGCTACTTTTCAAGTCAACTTCACGTCAGTTGTAGCAACGAGCTGTTCCCACGAATTAATTATTTCGTGTAACGGACGAGCACCATCCCAATAACAGTATATTATCACGAAATGTTACGACACTACGACAGTTCTCTTCATTTCAAGTCAAGGAACAGTTTTTATTATGTGCATGGATGTCTAACCAACCTATTACACTGACCAGCACCTAGGCAATGGTCCACATCAAGGTCGTCCTGTTTCCTCAGTCTTGGCATGAGTTGGTACCAATCCCAAGTTCCCAACCACAGCTGATAAAACCCAGAAGTGTGTTCTTGGCGCTTCACTTTAATATGGGATGAGGACACATTGACAGAACAACAAATTGATCCTAACATGGTTGGATTTTAAAAACTTGCCTGCAAACAAGTTACATGTGACAAACAAACATATGCTTATCTCCATTGGCAACAGCAAAAAGAATGCAATATACCAAACTCTTTCAGAGTGGAACGAAAAAGAAAGTTATTTTAACCAAAAAGGTCTGCAAACCCACAAGGGAACATAACATTATCCTTGTGTTCTTTCACAGCTTGTTCGTGACGGAAAATGAACTAATCACCAGTCAATCGAGAGAAAATGTGCCTAAACGTATGAATCAAGGTAAGCCCTCAACTGGCGTGTCGCTTTCCTGTACGCATTGCATGAACATTTCCCTGGACCTGTGAAACATTTTTGCGACGCCAGACCTCATCTCCTGTGAAAATGCTCTATGCTTCAGATGCCATGTCCGGGTGTCTACATATGTCTGTCTGTTTTCATCCCCAACTTTAGTTCTGGAACTACTTGGTCAACTTCAACATCTGCCAGAGAGTTCAGACCGTTAACCTATTTCAGCCCTTCACATCAATGATATTGGAGTTGAAACTTGGAAGAACCAACTAGTATATGATTTTGACACACAAATCTTAGATCGGAAGATAGAGTTCACATGTCGCAGCCTCACAGGTTCAGTAGCTGAAACTTTTCATAACATTCATCATCTTTGATTGCAGACAACAATAACATGTCCATAGGAGAACAGCACGATTATCGCATACCTTACATCTACACACACACAGCATAATTCTTAATAACTGAATGAATTACCCCAGAACAATTTCTGAAAAGACAAAGCTATAGATCGAAACAGGGCCAGACACATGCAAGTGTGCGTTCCGTTGGAAAACTTGTATCAGGCATGCAAGAAGAATGCAACATCACGTTCGATTATCAGGTTGCCATCACCAATGGCCTCCTGTGGCCATGCAGCAGCTGCCGCAGCTCGTGGTAACCACTGCGGTAGTGTTCAAGGGAGAAACAAAGCTGTCTGATGGCCTCCCGCTTTCCCTCTGCGCTCTCTGAGATCACGAGCTTCTGCTTCTCCACCTCTTCCTCCAGCTCCGAAACACGGGCATGCAGCTCTGACATGGACTTTCTTGCCGCATCACACTCTGCCATAACCTTGGCATGCTCCAACTGAAGCTGGTTCAGTTGGTCATCCATCTGCTTCATCTTTTCATCACGAGCCGCAATATCAGTTAGCAGATTAGACAGCTTATCATCAACTGTGGCTTTCTCCGATGACAACAATGCGAGCTCGCTCCTCAGACTAGCAAGATCTTGATTTAGCGCAGAAATTTGCTTCTCGGTATGGAGGGATTCTTCTTCCTTGTCAACATAAACTCGCATAAGCTCTGTCTCTACAGAGGACAGTTTGCCTTCAAGAGAGGCATTAGCTTCAGATAACTTCAAAAGATCAGCGCGAAGAGAGGACTGCTCCTTTGAATGTTTTTCCGATGAATCACACATAATTTGTTCCAGTTCCTTGATTCGGTCCTGAAGTGTTGATTTCTCTTCTAATGCTCTTTCAAGCTGGGCTTCCAGGCTCTTAACAGATTCTGGTAACTTTGCAACATCTATACCAGAAGCTTCAAAATTCCTAAAGTGTTGCTCGAATTCAATGGCACGTTCTTTGAGCACTTCTTTCTCCCCTGCAACGTTTTCTAGTTCTGCTTGTGTATTCTTAATTACTTCTTGCAGCTTAACCACCTCAGAAGCTGAATATTCTAAGTTTTGAGCTGCCTGCTCAAGCTCTTCAATCCGAGACTCGAGCTGTGATTTCTCCTGTGAAATTTTTGCTAGGTCACCTTCTAAATTCTTGATGACTTCTTGGAGATTCCTAACTTCTTCCTCAAGAGTAGACTTATCATGCAGATACTTCTCTGACAGTGTTCCAAGCTCATGCTTGCACTTATCAATTTCAAGATCACGATGTGCCAATTCAACCTCAAATTGCTTAGAAGCCGAGGCCATTGCCCCCTTCAACACTTCTGTCTCGGTTTTGTGCTCCATTAGCATAGCTTGCAATGCTTCCTTTTCATTGTTGACTTCTGTCAAGCTCTCCAAAGCAGAAGATGTTTCTTCAAGATCATTCTGAAAGTTGTTGGATTCTATATCTGAACCCTGCAGTCTTTCCTCATAATGCATGTTCTTTTCCTCCAAAGCTTCAAGCTTTCCCTTTGCTTCATGAAGCTCGTTTTCAAGCTCAATAACCTTTTGACTCAGGGCATAAAATATACTGCCATTTTGCTCTTTGTTCTGTTCAAGCTCCGAATCAGATTCTGAAGATGATGAAGAGCCTTCACTCCCTTTCTTAGATACATCAGAGCTTACACCAGAGCCAGCTGAAACATCAGAGCAATCTGGTCGAGGCTTTTCTTGCATGCCAGGATCTGGAGACTGAGAAGATTGTGCCTCAGAATCTGATTCAGTCATACCCAAAGAGCCATGTGGTTGCAAAGATGATGGAATATTTTTGCGCAGTTCTCTAGTCACGCTGTCATAACGCTCGGCAAGAGCACGATACATGCGATGGAAGTTTTTCACATGAGTAATAAGCAAAGGTCGTTTCTGGTGAAACACCTCAGCCTTTTCTGCAGAGAATTCTCCTTCTTCCTCCTCAATGAACCCCAGCATCTCTTTTACTTGCTCCTCCATTTCTGTTCATTTTAAGAATACTTATATTCAGAAATTAACTTGGTACACCTATTCTAGTGAAGAGTATGTACTGAAACTATGCAGGACTGAGTCACTACAAATCACTATATATAGCGAAGAACAACATCATCAGGTTGTTTGACGAGCATAGATGATCATAGTCGTTACCTTCCAGATTTTCAGAGAGCCACTTAGAGTTTTGTGGACTAATATGGCTATCCCACCACCATGTCTCTGGAGTTTTCTTCATCTTCACTAAAATATAAGAGAATATCCTTCAAGATGCAGACCTAAGATAGAGTGACAAAACAGCACCAGTAAATTGTGAGAATGGGGAGCAATGTACATGCAACAAGACTATCCTTTTTTCAAGAAAACAGCACTGTGAAGGGAGAACCTCCTGTACAGTTCCATAAGAAGTTATAGTACGAATACATCATTCAGTTACTCATGTAACCAAGCAAAGAAAGGAAAACAATAACTAACAAAATCCAAACATAGAAAAGAAGAAGTGGCCATAGCAAGATCAGGAATTAATTACAGACTAACTAACCTGTGTAAAGGAAATCTTGCACATTCAATGTCTAGACAACGAAGTAGATCTTGCATGCTCTATACAACATAGAATAAATAAAAATTCCTCTGAAAAGGCCCAACCTTATCCTGATAGTAAGGATGGCAAAAGAAGCAATACTAGAAACCAGATGCAAAATGCCAGGGTCTAGCAAAATGACAGCTACCACTATGAGGCAAATAATCATACTATCATGACATTATGAGCATCACTGTCATGATGCCCAGGACTAGCAACAATTTGCTATCCAACGAATACTAACATGGAGTGTACGGCCGTGACCTTTTTGTTGTCTTAAATGGAAACTACTTGAAGAAGCAATTCAAGACTGATAGGATATGCGTTGCCAAATATTTTGTGTGAATGTAACAATATTTCTGGAAAAAAAAGACCCATCATTTCGGACTCCAATGCAGTAGCATAAGATGGCATCACCAGAAATAAACAGTGTAATTTCATGAGCCAAGTTTCCCTCAAGACACACATCAATAAACCTAACTGGTATATCAGATACAAGTTATGTACGCACAATAAAATGGCAACTGGGAATTGGTTATCGCACGTCCAACTGCAAAAGACGCTGAACTACAGCTCTATTCCTGTTATGGTAGGTCAGAGAACTGCGTTCGATGAACTGGGAACAAACTGAAACACAGACAAGAAGAATGGACAACACAAGGTTCTACCCCACATTGATCAAAACTTCCGGGTTCAAGCAAGATGCTGCAAACATGCAACCAAAAATGTTCTTGTCGATATCCATGCATCTAAATATGACCGCTCAATTTAACATTATTAAATGTCTGGGATCCACACAACATGGCAGGGCGGAGGCACCTAGATGGGCACATGGAAGCCTGAGGGGATGGTCACAGCATCTCAGTGCGATCAGTTGCATTCAGAAAACAGTAGATGCAGTGGCAGTTTCCAGTTACTCAATGCAACTAAATGCAATGCACGAACTGAGGTAGTAATGAATTCATATTGTTACAAAGTTTCCAATCCATCAGTAAATGAACTAGTCAAGTACCAAAAATTGAGGGGTCCTTTGGATTGAAGGAAAATCATAGGATTTTTTGGAGGAATTGAGTTCCAAAGGAATTTTTACTATGGCTCCTTTGGTTCATAGGAAAAGGAAGGGAAGAATCCATAGGAATGCATTCCTACAAGCTCATTCCATAGGAAAACTAGCAAGAAGTAGGAGCTCTTGGAAACTTTCCCTGGCGCGAAACAGAGCGCTCGCGCGCGTCGCCTCGTCATGTTCGCGCCTTTTTGCTGTGTCGCGGTAAGAGAGAAATAAAACAAATTGATGCGCACCGCCTAAAAATAAAAACAAGAGGAACGAAGGCTCTGTCTCCCTCTTCCCCATCGCCCAACTGCAGGGCTTGCTGCGAGGCTTTCCTCCCCATTGCCGGCTGCGTGGGACGCTCTCCGACGAGTCCGCGTGCGGCCATCACGGACGTGCTCTCCGACGCGTGAGGCAGGCAGGGACCTCCAGCGCCATCTGTGGGCTTCTTCCCCATCTGCAAGGTACGTGTCCTTTCTTTGTTCCCCATCTTCAAATCCCCACCATTGACAATCGATTTCTTTGATTTGAGAAGAGTTCCTTCTATTGGACTGCGGTTGGTCTTCAGTGCCAAATCTCCATCTTCGAATTATTTTTTCTTTTTATTTGGGAACGTGTTGCCTTCTATTGACAGAGATTGGATCTCAGCATTAACCAAGTAATACTTGCTCAACTAAAGAATGCTTTGGCCCTTGTTGTTCCAGTCATTTTTTTCCCTGTTGTTCGAACTAGGTTACTAGCTATCCAAGAAACAATGTAGCAATTCATCAGACTCTGCACCTTTCTCTTATAATAAAAAGACATAGGTCTCCTAAAAAAAGACAGGTACATTCTTTCCATTTTGTAGGAGTTAGCATGGGTCTACAGAGCTAAGTCAAGAAAACGGTACTATTTCTAACTTTGTTTCATGAGTACATTATATCAAAATTCTAGCTTCATTCTACACCAATAATGAAATGATATGGTAAAGTGTTTCTTACATGCAGTGAATTCAGGAGGCACAAAGAGAGCCAAATGGAGTCACCAAGCAAAGTTGTGCCTGGAGAGATCATGACCATATTTCAAACTTTAAATAAGTATATTTCAAATCTCAAAGTTCCTATGTTTTTTCCTATGGTGCATCCAAACAAGTCTTCCACCAAATTCCTATGATTTTGGAATCCATAGGATTAGAGAGTACATGCATCTTAATTCCTACGTTTTTTCTACTCCTGTGTTTTTCCTATCCTGCATTCCAAACGAGCCCTAATAAGCATTGAATCCATGCAAGGTAGATACAGTTAACAACAAGAAACCTCTCCCATTATTTCACTAAGCAAGGTAGAACTAAGCTGTGTCATCAATTGAGAACAAATTGATCAAGCCACAATGGGGACCAGTTCACTTTCTCATTGACATATGCACGGAGATGACCATGGTCCATAACCAACAAAGAAAACCCCCCATGGTGAACCTGAACTGAGAACTCCTCTAAATTGGCATCTACAAGACAAGCAGAACAATGTGAATTGCATATGACACTGATGTCAAAGTACAAGAAAAAGAACCACAAGTGTCCATGGCATTTTCCTCCAAAAATTCAGAATCGTTCTGTATTACCTCATGCCACCCATCCTCGCTGCCGCTGGACGTCACCGCCACTCGTGCTGCCCGTTGTCGCTGACACCCCATGA
>LAPY01000486.1:179260-189653 GCA_000970635.1 Eragrostis tef | reverse complement strand
CCCCCGGCCCCCCCACCGCAGCCACTGCTCCCACGTTGCGGCCGTCCAGTCCAGCCAGCGACAAGGGATCCAAGAGCATCATCACCAAAAGCTAAGTATCTACCCATCTGATCTACACCTAGATGTTTAAGATTTCTATCAACCATCACTCACAAGGGCTTGCTGATGTTGATGGTGAGCATGGGTCTACAGAGGCAAGTCAAGAAAACGGTACTATTTCTAACTTTGTTTGAGTACATTATATCAAAATTCTAGTTTCACTCTGCACCAATAATGAAATGATATGGTAAAATGTTTCTTACATGTAGTGAATCCAGGAGGCACAAAGAGAGCCAAATGGAGTCACCAAGCAAAATTGTGCCTAATTGAGCTTCTGAGAGATCATGATCATATTTCAAACTTTAAATAAATATATTTCAAATCTCAAAGTTCCTATGTTTTTCCCTATGGTGCAGCCAAACAAGTCTTCCACCCAATTCCTATGGTTTTGAAATCCATAGGATTGGAGATTACATGCATCCCAATTCCTGCGTTTTTCCTATTCCTGCGTTCCAAACGAGCCCTGAGAATTCTGTATGGCAGAATTTGTATAATTTTAAAATTATAGAAACTAAAAATTCCCATTAACTTATCCGTTCCACCGATGGTAACACCGGACAAACCGATGCCATGCCTTAGCCCATGCCTCTGAAGAAATTACGAAGGCTTTACCCTTGACCTGTTCCCCAGACTACCCACACATTATACTAGTATATCAGGAATGCTTCAGATAAACGCAAAACTTTCCTAGATTTCTGTATCGAACTATGGGAACAATGGAAAACGAATTTCTACACGGAATCTCAGCAAGACCAGCGGTCCAACGCCCCTCCACCGTGCTCCCTGCAAGGCTGCAACGCAACACAAAAACTGTGCGCCTATCCTCCCCATGCGTAGCAACGGACGCAAGAGCAACATTTCGAAGAACAGCACGAACACGGATCCGCGGAGGGATGGGGGACGCGCAACACCGACCGAACCTCCGTGTGCGCGAGTAGGACGAACAGATCGAAGCCGTTCCAACATAAACAGAACCGTCTCTCGCCATGAAACCTCCCGAAAACTAAGAATCACCAGACCGGAACCAGGAAACGCAACGGTCGCGCCCTCACGCACCACTAGAATCCGGGAGCACCGCACGGAATTCTCCCCCATTTCATCGGGAGATCGACAACCGTTCCAAAAAGGGGAAACGGAAGAAGAACAACCAAGACGATGACGAACGAAGCAAGGAGCGAGCAAACAAACGTCGCAGAACGAACCAAGACGAAAGGTACATGGAGGGAAGGGCAGGGAATTTACCGGTGCCTCTCTCCGAGAGATCGCAGCGCCCCGACCGAGCTCTGGATGGAGCTCGCAGGAATGGAGGGAGCAGTTGCCGGCGGAGTGGGGGGAGCGCTAAAGCCCAGAACCCGTCGAGCGAGCGAGCGCGTGGGGACGAGCGTTACCGCGCAGTTACCGCAAATGCCCCTGGCGCGTCACGAGTTGCGGGCGCTCTGCTTCTTGAATGCTGCTGCAGTACTGGAACTAAATGCAATGCACGAACTGAAGTAGTAATATGTTTCTTTACTTTCCAAGTTTCGAATCCATCAGTAAATGAACTAGCTAGGTACTAAAAATTGAGAATTTTGAATGGTAGAATTTGTCTACATTAAACTAAATGTAAGAAAACGTAAATCTCCAATCATTTATACGTTCCACCCATGGGAACATGGGATAAACCGATGCCATGCCTAGCCCATGCCTCTGAAGAAATTACAAAGGCCTTATCCTTGACCTGTTCCCCAGACTACCCACACATTATACTAGTATCAGGAATGCTTCAGATAAACGCAAAACTGTCCTAGATTTCTGTATCGAAATAAGGAAACCATCGAAACAAATTTCTACACGGAATATCAGCAAGACCAGAGCGATCCAACGCCCCTACGTACACCGTGCTCCCTGCAAGGCTGCAACGCAACACAAAAACTGTGCGCCTATCCTCCCCATGCGTAGCAACGGACGCAAGAGCAACATTTCGAAGAACAGCACGAACACGGATCCGCGGAGGGATGGAGACGCGCAACACCGACCGAATCTCGTGTCCTCGAGTAGGACGAACAGATCGAAGCCGTTCCAACATAAACAGAACCGTCTCTCGCCATGAAACTACCCGAAAACTAACAATCATTAGACCGGAACCGGGAAACGCAACGGTCGCCCTCACGCACCACTAGAATCCGGGAAAGCCGCACGGAATTCTCCCCATTTCATCAGGAGGTCGACAACCGTTCCAAAAGGGGGAAACGAAAGAAGAAGAACCAAGAACGACGCCGAACGAAGCACGGAGCGAGCAAACAAACGTCGCAGAACGAACCAAGACGAAAGGTACATGGAGGGAAGGGCAGGGAATTTACCGGTGCCTCTCTCCGAGAGATCGCAGCGCCCCGACCGAGCTCTGGATGGAGCTCGCAGGAATGGAGGGAGCAGTTGCCGGCGGAGTGGGGGGAGCGCTAAAGCCCAGAACCCGTCGAGCGAGCGAGCGCGTGGGGACGAGCGTTACCGCGCAGTTACCGCAAATGCCCCTGGCGCGTCACGAGTTGCGGGCGCTCTGCTTCTTGAATGCTGCTGCAGTACTGTTGCTGCCGAGCTGGACGGCGTTCACTGCTTAATTCGAACGATTACGCTTCGTGGTGGGTCCCGCCCGCGCGGGCCGGGCGGCCCGCGCCGCAGCGCATGTTTCTGGGACAGCGAGAAAAAGCCTTGGATCGCGGGGTACGGCCCGGCGAGGGTGCAGCGCGGCCGGGGCACTGATCCTCCATTTCCTCTGGCTGTGGCCTCCTTTGTGTTCTTCTCTTTCCCTTGTTTGTCTCTCTTCTTCCGAGAGAGAGAAACAAAATGATCGAGTCAGTTCTGCGAACGGCACTACCGTGGGATTGTGTTCATGCTAAAGCCGTTTGATGTGTCTTAAAAATCATTAAACACGTACAAAAACTCTTTCTTATGGTAAAACAGGTTTAATAGATCTAACTAAACACGTTAAGCATCATATGCTATTTTTCTAAGCCAACCGGATTTTTTTTCTTAAGCACCTCTCTAAGCATCTCCATTGGGTGCGTTTGGTACGTTTCAGTTTCAATCCAGAAACGATTCTCTACCTGAAACAGAATCACTTCAGAAATCGTTTGGCTAGTTTCTGGTTTCAGTTTCGGTATAAAGAGGAAAAGTATTGAATTGACCCATTTACCCTTGCTTGCATTATGTTGTGCACGTCGTGCTCAAGCACTAATGGCCTTAGCGTTTGAATTAACATGACCAATGAGCAGATGCGCATGCAGCAGCTTCGTATGTATTTTGCGTGCACGTCATAGGCTACCGATTAAATAAAATAAATAAAAAATCAAAAGCGTGAATTGTGATCCAGTAGGCGACAGCCTGTGCAGTTCGGGCCACCTACGTTGGGCCACAATCCCACGATTTGCAGCCCAAAAATCCACAAGCAACGCAGGCTTCTTCGTCCGTCCGTTTCGTCTCCTGGGACAACAACCTCGCAGGTCTTCCATGGCGGCGCAGGTGGTGAAACATCAGAAGGGCTAGGCGATGGCAATTGGCTGTAAAACTTGCAAAATCGGGGGGAGGTGCATATGCGTGAAGCGTTTCGAGGGGTGGAACACCGATTTTGCCGTTTCGCGGACGTAGGCCAAAACAGCCAATCGTTCCGAGCTGACTCATTGCAGAAACGTTTCGCTTTTTTCTCGTTTGGAGCTGCTCCGACCGATTCACCCCAGAATCTGAAACGATTCTCGTTGCCTCTGAACCAAGAGTAAGGCATGTACAATTGAGGTGCTTATAGGCCTTTTTATTTTAGACAATAGCATTTTAACCATGATTCTAGACTCTAGTTGCGCTTTCACCATCGATTTTCAGATTTTGCAAGATCACCGTTGATTTTTTGACTGATGGTAAAATCGCAAAATCTGATAACCAATGGTGAAAACACAATTGGAGTCTAAAAGGATGGTTGTTTTGCAATTGCCCTCTTTTTTGTTTTTGAAAAACCGATTCACTAGGACATATACGAGGAGATGAATGCTTAAATTGACACCTGATGATGCTTAAGGTGCTGGTTACTGGTTACACCTATTTAAACACCTTTGGCATCGTAGGAAATAAATTTTGTACGTGTCTTTAATTTTTTTTCTTTCAGCACTTCTTCTAAACACCTTGCAACGTACATGACCTAACAGTCACACGACTCTTCTCCCAACTTGTAACTTCTAAGATTATGAAGCACAAGTGCACAACTAGGAGTTCGACACATGTTATATTACTTGGCAACATGTTTCGGTGCAGGTCCCAGCCATACAGGGCAAAATTGTAAAACAACATATCCACGGGGAGCCACACACAGCAACTATACAATCGAAAACTAAACACCCAGACACACAAGCATGATCCTAATTCACATGCATAGATAAGCGACTTCAGGCTTGTTTGGTTCTAGATCTGGTCCTCATTCAGCTGCGGTTGGCGATCGCATGCACTTTCTTCTCAAGCTCAGGTTTGTTCGCACCAACAAGCTTGTCGATTTGCGTCCCGTCTTTGAGGAAGAAGAAAGTTGGAGTTGCGCGAATATCCCATGATGAGCTGAAATCCTGGAGAAGAATCACAAAAACAGTTAGAACAATGCTGGAAGCAACAGGGCAACATGCAGTCCCTCAGGTTTTGACTTCAGATAACTTGAACATACTGGCATGCTGACACATATCTACTCATTTATTTATAATAAACAACAATAGACAAGATGGTTTAGGTCGTCACTACAAATCCAGCACAAGTTTACAAGATTATAAATATTGGCTCTGAAGATATTCGGAACTTTTCACTGTGATTTTCACTATGATGTCAAAAAGAATACTTCTGGTTCACAAAGCTGCCTAATAAATGATTGACACACAAAAAATGGTAATTTCTATACTATAATAGTACAATACTTTCTTTTTAATCACAAAAAAAATCGACCAACCTTGGAGACATCAAGTGCCTTCTAATTAAGATATAGGAACAGAAAATCGCATCGATGAGGACTTAAACTTGTGTGGTCAGGGTACATCCACACCCTTAATCAACTGAGCTAGTTACATCCTTGTCTTTTTAGTTACCTTTCAGAACTAATTTTTTTTTATAAACACTAACAAGCTCAGGTATCAAATAACATTACTGACCAAAGAGCCAACATCACAGACAAAATTGTGTTCTTGGTTCAAAAAGAGGCTGAAGGGATGCATATTTCCGATAACTGATTTCATGCAAAGAAGATAGAATTACCATTAGGTCATCGACATCTATTGTCAAGAACATGAGTTGAGGATAAGTCTTTGACATCTCAGCATAGATCGGTGCAATGACACGGCATGGCCCACACCAGGAAGCACTGAAATTCGCCACAACCTGCAAGAGAAATGGATCAGTCTAAATCTGGAAGTTGCATCGTGAATCCTCAGGTGTTAGCTCAAATAATTATGTGGCCTTAGAAAAGAATGACAAGTTCACAATCACTGTAAAATGGTTCCTTTAATCGATGATGATAATGTCCAGTTTATCAAATGACCTTGGGTGCCAAAGCCCTTTAATAGTTTTCAGCCAGAAATTTTCCTTATGGGATGAATCAGCAAATCATGTTAAGACAACAAAAACTAGCAGAAAATAACTCATGTGTTTACATTATCTGGTAAATTGTGAGATTCACAGTCCCATCAACATTTCGATCTGTTTCGATAGATGTACAAAACATTAACCGGTTAAGCGTTTTGTTTATAAGAATTGGGCATGGTAGCAATTTGATTTCTTGAACCGATGAGCTCCGTAGCATTGAATTCACAATGCCACGTGATGGACTAACTAAACACTACATACTGCAGAAGCAATGTCACAATAAGCAAATGGTATCTCCAGTGCTTTGAAGTTTACTTACTGTTTTCCCATCTCTGTTTGCTTCTGCAAGCTTCTGATCCCAACTATCTTTGCTTGTTATAATGTGTACATTCCCACCCTTGAAGTCAAGCTTTTCTTCATCATCACGACGTGCCTGACCAAAGAGAGAATAGTTGTTTAAAATTGGGACACTTGCATATAAAAAATTAGCCTGTGCAGTAACACATACACTTAGAACAGAATAATATAATTCAGAAGGCTTACCTTTCCCGCACAGCCTCCCATTATGAGCTTCAATCAACAAAGCTAGCCCGCCACTGAACAAAATTGCTCCCTGAATAACAGCAAACTAGTCAACATCTGTACAAAACAAAATGCATTGTTTAAGCTCGAAGGATAGGGACACAATCCAAGAACATTCATCCAAGGACGAGCTCTTCTCATCCACGACTATAGGTCATGACACATAAGTGGCATCAAGCATGGGGAAACAAATTCTGAGCAATCATCCAAGTGGCGAAATCCCACCATATCTGTGGTTCCAATCAAACTGAAGTTACTGAACTGAACACACTATTCCCCATCTAGGCTATTCTAGCAATGATCAAAGAATATACTCAGTACCTACAAAAACTATATATGTGTACATTTCCAGTTTCAAAATACCTCCTAAGAACAAATCAAACGAGCAAACCTGGCTAACCTGCGTTGACAGAAACAGCACACCATGAGAACCTAACAGGCAGGCTAATCTAGAACCATCAAATCATTACCAAGACCAAGGACCAACAGCCACGTGTTTCCACGAATCATTTCTTGCGCCACCCCATCAGAACCAATTCTCAAAGACCACAATTTTCCATTGAAAAACAAATCTTTTCGAATTATCCGTTAATAAACTACAAGAAACGTCGGCGATTAGCTAGCGAGAACCCCCAATCTCGTAACCACCCCCATGGAATCCAAGAACCCGAGCCTCTCCACCCGGCCGGAGCATCTCCTTTCCAAAATGGATCCACCAAAGACAGATCGATCGATTGATTCACCTGGGATTGGAGCGGGGATCCGGCCGCCGCCAAGGGGACGACCCGCCTGCAGCCCGCGGGACACGACTTGGCACCGCCCTGTCTGGATCTCCGCGCGCGCAGCCGAGGCAGTTGCTGTCCAATCCGTTCCAACGCGGCGTCGCTTGATCGATGACTGGTCGTTGGGGAATGGGAAGAAAAGCAGGCGGGCGTGGAATATTATTGGAGCGCAGCCGCGCGGGGTGTTTGGTGTCTGGAGACGGGACGACCCGCGGGAGAGGCCCGCGTCGCGTCGCGTCGCGTCGCGCCGGGCACCACCACTTGGCTGCCTGCCGTGCCGGGTTCCGTTTCTCTGTCTGGGGAAACCGCTTTCGTTGGGCGTTTTCTACTCTCTCTCTGATTTTGACGAATGCTTTTTCACGTGGGCTTGATTTTTTTTTTTTTGTTTTGCTATTCCATTATGGGCTTCATTTTGCGAGGGCTGGTTCCGGTAGATGTGTGCAACTGAATCATCGCCATTTTCTTTTTTTAAAAAAAAAAACTAAAGACTTGTTATAAGGGCTACTATACTAAGGTGTTTATAGCGGGGTTGAAGAAACCGGCACCTGTCTCCAAGCCTACGGGCGAACAGTAATATTATTCAATGTACAGTAACCCATAGTTGTTAGCTGTCTTGCCGGTTTCGTTTGCAGGTTGAGCAGCCCGTCTTTGAAACCTCTAGTGCACATCAACTTTGAAACCTCTAGTGCACATCAACTAAGGGCCTGTTCGTTTCGTTTAGGATTAAAGTTTAGGGCGGAAAATCTTAAAATTTAACGGTATTAAATAAAATATAATTACAAAACTGATCACAGAACCCTGGGTTAATTTACGAGACGAATATAATGAGAGTAATTAAGCCATGATTAAGCCACGACTAGACGGTGATTACCGTAGCATCACTGTAGCCAAACATAGATAATTAGACTCATTAGATAGATCACATAAATTAGCACTCATTTGTAGAAAGGTTTTGTCAGTATACTTTATTTAATACTTCTAAATAGCAAGATTCATCGAACTAAACTTTAGGACTAAAGTAAGCGAACATTGCCTAAATTTTCTGGCATTGTCACCGAACTCGCCGGATATTGGCATGCCCTTCGTCGACAAATTCGTCGTCGACACATTTCAAAGTAGAAGCGAAGCTACGTGAGGCCGTCGGTGTCAGCTAACACGAATGGCTTTCTAGTAAAAATCAACCCCCCCCCCCCCCCCCCCTGTTTACCCCATAAGCCCTAGCTCACTAGACATGCAGTATGCCTTCTTCTTGAGAAGGTTACAATACGAACTATAGCAACGTGAGATCCAAAGAATCCTTAAGCCTATCCAATCTAGTGGCTAGGGCTCGTCGCAACCTCGTGACAGCTTCGAAATGCACCCCTCCGCTATCCAACAACCACCATCGTAATTTCAACAGCCTCTAATGGTGACTTGTGCCAGGGTGGGCCCGATCCCTGCGAGGCATGGGGTAGTTGCCTGGCTTCCCTTCCAGCATCCCAGGCCGAGTCCGTTTATGTGTCGGCTCACTGGCACCATTGGAGGAATTGCGATTAGTGTTTGCATATCCGTAGGAAAGAATGTATTACGCACGCTAACCCGTGGTTATTTGAGTAAAGTCAGTTAAATAGCATATCTTTTTCTCTCTCTCTCTCTGCTCCTCTCTCGGGACAAGTAGATAGAATTAAACTACTACATTAGTTACCCAATATCATGTCTGTAATTGAGTTTAATCACTAGTGCTACTTTGAAAAAGCACGTGCCTTGTATTATTTTGCCTTTTTTGTTTTGGTCGCCTCCTCTGTTTTCGGGCTGAGTGACGTGTAACATGTTTGTAGCCACAAATATCAACAAGCTCACACCCATATACGGCGCGGTGCATGATTGATAGTAACTGGCAATATTCAAGGACTGGAAATCACGTGCGGTTAGCTGCCTCTGCCGTTCGTGCTGCCAGTCCAACTAACTCTCGGGCTGGCCGCAGGCCGAACCACCACCACCAACAATGGCTATATAACGCATGGAAGGACACGACCGACCAGATCAGCATAGCAATCAATCAAAAGCAAAGCATCCTTTAGCACGATGTCGCCGCTGCCGGAGTTCCGTGTCCTGGACACCGAAAATGTCGTTATCGCTACCACACCTGACGGAGACCGAGCGTGCGGCGTCCCCCTGACTTTCTTCGACGTCAAGTGGCTGCACCTAAATATAATAAAAAATTCGATTAAAAATAAAAAAAATTCGGCTTGATGACCCCGGGACTTCACGGGCTGGCTTTCCTCTTCGTCGTGGTCGTCGTCTTTTTTTTTTTTGGCGAGGGGAACTGGCTTTCCTCGAAGAGGGCCCCTACCGACGCTATGTTCATATGCGCACCCCTGCCACCCCTGCCACAGCAAAACGCGTTGCTTTCTCGCCATGCGGTGATTTTCAGCGCCACACTCTCTCTGCTCGAGGACAAGTAACTAGAATTAAACTAACAAATTAATTCTTTATATTATGTTTAAAGTTATTTGCTTCTGTACAAAATGTAAACAATTGCTTACGTGTTATTAAATTTGACCATTTGTCTTATTATAATTTGTGTTATCATTATGTATATTTGAAACATGACTTCTTTTATAAAAATAATTATAAATGTGATGTTTAAAAGTAAACAATTGCTTACGTGTTGGAACTAGCGCTGCTATACTATGAAAAAGCACGTGCTTGGTATGGTATTCTTAATTGTTTTTTTGGTATTGAGGGACGTGTAACATGTTTGTAGCCACAAATATCAACAAGCTCACACCCATATACGGCGCGGTGCATGATTGATAGTAACTGGCAATATTCAAGGACTGGAAATCACGTGCGGTTAGCTGCCTCTGCCGTTCGTGCTGCCAGTCCAACTAACTCACTCTCCGGCCGCAAGCAGAACCAACAACAACAACGGCTATATAACGCATGGCAAGGAGACGACGACCGACCAGCAGAGCAAGCAAGAACAAAGCATCATTTAGCATAATGTCGCCGCAGCCGGAGTTCCGAGTCCTGGACACCGAAAATGTCCTCATCACTACCACACCTGACGGAGACGGAGCGCCTGCGGCTGCGTGCGCCGTCCCCCTGACTTTCTTCGACGTCAAGTGGCTGCACCTCCCTCCTGTGGAGCGCGTCCTGCTGTACCGCCTCCAGCCAGACGCCGACGCCGCGGCCATCGTCGCCAGCCTCAAGTCCTCCCTCTCCCACGCCCTCCGCGCCTTCTTCCCGCTCGCCGGCCGGGTCCGCCTCGTCGTCGCCCCGGGGACGGGGGCCAGGATCCGGCACGAGCTCTTGTACCAGCCCGGCGACGGCGTCCCCTTCACCACGGCCGAGTACGACGCCGACGTCGG
>LAPY01000486.1:158810-176679 GCA_000970635.1 Eragrostis tef | reverse complement strand
CGCGCCCCCCCGCTCCGCCTGCCATTGCCGTAGGAGGGGGAGATGGTACCAGATTGGAGAGAGCGGGTCCATTGCCGCCTAGGAGCGTGGAGTAGGTGGAGGTCGCGGGCTCCTCGTGCTCGGTCACGGCGATGATCAACAGTGGTTCCGGCAGCTCGAAGGCGTTTATCAGGTGCCCAAATTGTTTTTCAGAAAAACCAAAAAGTGATTCAATTTGAAGCGCAGTTTGTAATTTCATCGAAAATGCAGTGATTATTCCTTTTAGTACTCGCAGTCCTTCGGAGTTTTTTTTTTTGCTTAATTTCCCGTCTTGCGCAGAGACTGCGTGCTATAACTCTGGAAATCTGGAGATGGGATCAACTGAGGGAAGGGACATGGTCGACTTGGCAGTTGCTTTTGGCTCGCGAGAGATGACATTAGCTAGGGGCAGGCAAGGGAGTGTGAAGAGAACATGGTCTGGGTGAAGCCGAGGCGTGTTTGTGCGATTTCCAACTCGGGAATGGACTTTTTACTGTCAAGTTTTGCCACTGTACTTGAATTGCTGCAGGAAAGAGAGAACACAAAGATTGAACATAAGAATATTTCTTTTCTCTGCAAAGCCTAGGGAGGGATAGTGGCAAGGTGGACAAGATCGAGGCCTCCATATACAAGCTGTAATTAGGATCATCACCACTGCACAGGCTGTTCTTACTCTCTCTTCAGGTATTTTTATTGTCCGTGCCAATAGGTTTCCATAAGTGAGCAAAGTTTATAAACAAGTAAATAAACATGTTTTAAATCTCGATGCTTTTAGAGATGGCAACCTGTGCATGATGTACACACTCTGGTGGATTCTTTGCTGCTAGTTAGAACATGAAAGTGCGACTAGTTATTCAAGAGCTTCACCTAGATGTTTATTCCTGCACCCGACAACTTGTTAACATTAATTCATATCGTCTGACCAGATAAAGGAGGCTATACTACAAACATGCAGGCAATGCAGATGTCAAGCGCGACACAAGGACTATACATAATGCTCCCATTGGAACCAATGTGGCTTGGGAGGCTGGAGGTAGGAAAAGTCAACTAGATGTTCAGTCCTGCACAGACAACTTGTGTTAATTAATTCATACCATGATTTGTATCTGATGCTAAGCCCAGTGCTCCTTCACTCGTGCATCTCGGTTTGCCTCCCATACTGCAAGACTTGAGATATCTTAATCAATAAGCTGAACTAACAATGCTTCTTGGACTGTGTGGCCTTTTTTGCAGGTCACCAATCACCATTCTCACACATGAGGATGATTCTTGTTGTCTGCTAGTTCAGCTGTGAGCCGTGCAATTGCTTCGGTATCTTTTGTTATATATAGGGGCAAGCCAAAGATGGGACACCATTGCAGCTTGCCTTCTGTTCCATGTACAACGAAAGACTCTTAAGAGCTGCCATTCTAAACCAGGCGTGGCCTCTTTGAGTATGCCGTTGATCCCTCGCTCGAACAAAGCTAATGTCAAGGAACAGCTACAGAACCTTTCAAGGTGACCATCTCTTGGCTTCTGCGACCATTAACACCATTCTTGACAGTCTGTACAAGCTTGGGACCATCTACAGCTGCATTCACAAGATCACGTGTTCGCTCAGCAGCCAGAGTCAGCTATGGAAGGTAGTGGTGATTTGGTTCTTAAGAGAGGAGACGGCGCGGCTCTTCAGCTCCTGGTTCAGTCTTATTCCCTGTTTTAGCTATGATGCAGAAGCTTCAAGAAAAGAATCAGCAAGGCTGCTTTTGACACCGAGAGATGCATGGTGGTCAAGCTGCTGCCTGAAGCAAGAAAGATAGCTTCATCGAAGATCCAATCCACATTGCACTATTA
Source organism: Eragrostis tef (assembly GCA_000970635.1). Taxonomy (NCBI): domain Eukaryota; kingdom Viridiplantae; phylum Streptophyta; class Magnoliopsida; order Poales; family Poaceae; genus Eragrostis; species Eragrostis tef. The sequence continues at coordinate 174,831 of LAPY01000486.1, read as the reverse complement.
TGCCAGCTGTAGCAATTGGTCTCTTGTTTCCAAGGCGAGTCATGAGAAGAGAATTGTGTGTGAGGAGGAGCAACTGAAGGAGTTGGAATTTGACATCGCTGATTTCGAGAGTAGATTTTAGACTTTGTTCAGGAGATTGATTCATACCAGAGTGTCTCTCCTCAATATCATGATGCATATATGATAAAAATGCTCCTACCGTTGGCAATCATCAATCAAAGTTTTTACTTTTTTTTTGTCAATTGCATTATTCATATTTATATGAGGAATTTATTTTTTTTATGCTCTCGAGTGATTTCAAGTTTCCTTTTTTATTCTGGATAATACGATGGGCAGCTAAGCAATTAATTTGAAATACCTCGAGGTAATGAGTGTTATAATATAATGAAGTTCCAAAATGTTTTCTTTATTCTCATACTGCTTTGCTCACCACTATTTGATAATGTAGTTCTATTTTTTTTTTTCTCAGGGTGTTTCTCAGAGATGGAGATCTGTGGCAATGTATGCACATATTACATGCTTGAGCAGATTCTTTGCTTCCTATTTTGGGGACATGGTAGAGCGATAAAGAGCTAATCATTCCTGAGCTTCACTACGATGAGCTGGATAACTGCAGAAACATGCGGATGCTTGAGAGAACAGAAATATGACACAAGGACTATCATTAATCCACCGCATCATGCTGTGATCAGATCTCATATGTCCAAATGCAGCTTGGGAGTGCGAGCCAGAAAGTGAGCAAAGTCAACTAGCTGTCTATTCATCCACAGACAATTTGCTTATTACTTATTCGTTCCCAGAATCTGGATCAGATGCTAAACCTCGCCGCCCTGCACCCGTGCAAGTGAGTTTGCCATCGATTACCCAGACATGCCAGCCTCATTATCCAGGTCAACTAGCAAAACAGCTCAGGTTGTGCGGCCTCTGTGGCAGCACAGTAGTTGATTACACTTGCGATTGATTCTTGTTGTCTCCTGCCAGTTCAGATATGCAACTACTACTACTCCCCTATATAAAGAGGGAAGCCAAAGCCGGGAAGACACCACTGCTGCATATTGCCTTCTCTTCTCTTCCATTTCAAAAGAAAAGAAGCTTCACAACGTAGAATCCTTTATAAGCATGGCCTGCCACCTGAGATCCGCGAGTGTGCCTTCGAGCCCTCGATCCTACAAAACCTGTATCGAGAAAGAGCTGCAGAGCCTCAAGGTGATCATCTCTTCGGCTTCTGCAACTGTTGAAACCATGTGCCACGGTTTCATCAAGCTTGGGAGCATCTACCGCGCCATTGACGAGCTCATATGCTTGCCCAGCAACCAGCATCAGCAGAGGAAGGCAGTGGAGGAGGAGCTCGAGGGCTCTCTTGTCTTGCTCGACCTCTGCAACTCTATGCAAGAGAACTTCACAGAACTCAAGGAGATTATCATGGAGGCACAAGCGGTTCTAAAAAGAGGAGATGATGCGTCCGTTCAGGCGAAGATTCAGTCTTACACTCGCTTGGCCAAAAAGGCACTGAAGCAGATCAAGAAGATCAGCAGCAAGTCTACTTCTGACATCGAAGGATGCAGGGCGGTCAAGCTGTTATCCGAAGCAAGAGAGATCACTCTGTTGATGCTCGAATCGACATTTGATCTCCTGTCCAAGCAGATTGCAATGCCGACTTCTAGCAAATGGTCTCTTGTGTCCAAGGCATTCCAAAAGAAAAGAGTTGTGTGCGAGGAGGAGCAATTGCAGGTGTTGGAGTTGAACATTGTGGATCTTGAGCTTGGAGTTGAAACTTTGTTCAGGAGAATGATCCAGAGCAGAGTTTCTCTTCTGAACACTCTTAGCTTGTAGATAGATCCTCTACCAATTCTAACCCCGCGATTAGCATCCGCCTTTTAAAGGATCTGCTGATTAGCGAAACAATTTTGATGTATAGATATAAGAAAAAAGTGCACATAAAGGTCAATTGAGAAGAAAAGTTTTGGGCCATCTCCTTTTGTCAATTTAATTTTTCTATTACTAAGGATTTTCTGGTGTTTATACTTTCCTGCGATACCTACATTCTTTTTACATCATAAACAGGGCAGCTCAAAGATAACAAAAAATTTAAAGGGTTTTGCTACTCGTCATTGTACTGTTAAAGAAATGCACATTATCAATGGTATTATTAATTGTTCATATGACATGTCCCTCAACAACAAGCAAAAGATCCTTTTATGGTGGATCATGCTCTCCGTGTCTAAAACATGCCAGCTCCAGGCCATGAGGATTGGGATCTTAATCAGCAGGACCCAGGTAATGTAGTGCTCGAAAATTCTTACTTTTGAAGCAAACTTGAATGTTCTTAATAGTTCTTGTTTTTTTTTTGAGGGAAATGAAAGTTCTTCATTGTAGTGAGCATTAACATGCATGCTATTGAAAAATACGATTTGTGATGGATATTAAAACTATGGTTGTTGTAGATATTATTTTTTTCAATTGAGGAACCGTGTGATGATTAATGGGTCATGCAATTAGATTTTCGTGTTGAAAATAAATCACTTTGAATTTTTTTATAAGTTATGATAAATACTGTCATGGACTTGAGGTTGCCAATTCGATTTTTAATTTTTATATTTAACTGGGCCCATAAAGTTTAGAAGCAATAAGTGTGCAAAATTTGTTACAAGTAAATTTAATTTTTTGTATCTGAATGTTTTTGAGATGGCAACCCACGCACGCTGCACATGCTCAAGTGAATGCTTTGCTGTTTGTTACTCAGGAGCTGTTTCTAATGCCATACAGTTGCAGGAACATATGGACCGTTTGACAAGATAAAAAAGGCTACACTACAAACAAGCAGGCAATACAGCTCAAGCATGAAGATATCTACCATGTAATCCAATTGAAAGCAATGCGCATGGATCGCTTGAGGTGAGAAAAGTCAACTATCTGTTCATTTTTGCGTCAACAACTTGCATGTTAATTAATTCATCGTAGGATCTGGATCTGATGCTAAACTCAACACGCCCTCACTCGTGCAGGTCAGTTTGCCGCCTAGAATGCAGACATGAAATCATCTTAATAGAGCTGTAGTTACGATGCTTCTTGGGTGGTGTAGCTTCTGTTGCAGGCCACTGAATTCTTACAAATGAGGATGATTCTTTCTGTCCGTTCAGCTATGCACAGGTTTGAATATCTTTCGTTATATATAGAGCCAAGACAAGGACAGAAACTATTTCAGTTACCTCCCATTCCATTAACGGCAAAAGGCGCTTCAAAGCTTTCATTCCATTCCATTCCAAGCATGGCCTACCTCCTGAGGTCAGCGAGTATGCCACCGACCCACCACTCTAACGAAGCTAGCATTGAGGAACAACTGCATGGCTTGAAGGCGAACGTCTCTATGCCATGTACAACTATCTCTGTGCCTTCTGTGATCATCAAAGCCAGGGTTGTTGTCAGGCCAAGCTCAAGAGAATCTATAGACATCGACATAATCACATGTTTACCCCAGTAGTTATTGTCAGCAGAGAAGGTAGTAGGGGAGGAGTTGGGGCGCTTGCTCATCCTTTATGACCTTTACAAGGCCATGCTGGAGAGCTTTGCGGAACTCGAACCAGCATTCAGGAGATGCAACTGTTTTTCTTCATAGAGGAGATGACACGGGTGTTCAGCTTATGCCTGCTGGGCTAAGAGGACACCGAAGCGGTTCACGAGAATTAGCAGCAAGGCTGCTTCTGATTGAGATGGTGGTCAAGACGTTGTCTGAAGCAAGAGAGATAGATCCAATCGATATTGCACTACTGAGGAGTTATTATGCCAAGTTATAGCAAGTGGTCTCTTGCCTCCAAGGTGTTACTGCTGGAATTGGAGTTTGACATTTTGTTTGTGAGATTGATCAATACAAGAGGTTCTCTCCTCGACACTCTCAGCTTGTAGGTCTTATAACAACTCTGAGCCCTGTTGTTAGCATCCGCCTTAGAGGTTAAGCTTATCATCCAAACAGTTTTGATGTATAAATGTTAGAAAGTGCACCTAGAGTAGTTAAATTTTATTATAATTGCTTTTACGAGGAATTTTATTGTGTTTAAGCTATCGTTTTTTTTCCCACACTGCGGCCAGCTAAGAAACAAAATGAATTTCAGATAGTGAGTGTTCATATGACAAAATCGAGCTCTGCATGCAGCAATTACTTCATTGATAATTGGGTCTTGTTTTCTTGTTCTTGTAGTGCTTTGCTCAGCATTGTTTGATAATGAGATAAACATTGATCGTCTTATTTTTTTTTTCTCAGGATCTTTCTAAGAGATGGGTACCTGTGACAAACACGTGCACATATTACACGCTTGAGCAGATGCTTTGTTTCTGATTTTATTGACATGCCAGCGCAATAAACAGCTAATTATTCTAGAGCTGCGCACGGATGCTCAAGAAAAGAACAGAAACACGCCACGAGGACTATAATTAACCACAGCATCATGTTGTGATCAGATCAGAATCAAATGTCCAAATACAGCTTGGGGGTTGGGAGCCTGGAGGTGAGCAAAGTCTACTAGCTGTTCATTCCTCCACCGGCAATTTTTTGGCTATTTATTCTCCGAATCTGCCTCAGATGGCAAACCTCACCGTCCTGCACTCGTGCCGGTGAGTTTGCCACCGATAACCCAGACATGACAGCCTCATAATCAAGGTCAACTAGGGAAACCTCATGGGTTGGGCGCTTCTGTTGCAGCTTAACAGCTCATTACACATAATGATTCTTGCTGTCTGCCAAGTTCATATGTGCAGCTCCTTCCTCCTCCCCTATATAAATAGGGAAGCCAGAGCCGGGAAGACACCACTGCAGCATCTTGCCTTCTCTTCTCTTCCATTCCAAGAGAAACGAAGCTCACAGCTTAGCTTCCTCTGGAAACATGGCCTGCCACCTCAGATCTGTGAGTCTGCCTTCGAGCCCTCGTTCCAACAAAACTTGTGTCGAGGAAGAGCTGCAGAGCCTGAAGGCAACCATCTCTTCGGCTCTTGCGACTCTTGAAACCGTGAGTCATGATTTCATCAAGCTTGGGAGCATCTACAGCTCGATCGACGAGCTCACATGCTTGCCCAGTAACCTGCGTCAGCAGAGGACGGCAGTGGAGGAGGAGCTCGAGGGCTCTCTCATCTTACTCGACCTTTGCAACGCTATCCAAGAGAGCTTTGCGGAGCTCAAGGCGATTATCATTGAGACACAGGTTGTTCTAAAAAGAGGAGATGATGCGGCTGTTCAGGCCAAGGTACAGTCTTATGCTCGCTTGGCCAAGAAGACGCTGAAGCAGATCAAGAAGATCAACAGCAAGACTTCTGCTGACACTGTCGATGCTTGAATCGACATTTGATCTCCTGTCAAAGCAGATTGCAATGCCGAGTTCTAGCAAATGGTCTCTTGTATCCAAGGCGCTCCATAAGAAAACAATTGTCTGTGAGGAGGAGCAGTTGCAGGTGATCGAGTTGAACATAGTTGATCTCGAGCTTGGAGTTGAAACTTTGTTCAGGAGAATGATCCAGAGCAGAGTTTCTCTTCTGAACACTCTTAGCTTGTAGATAGATCCTCAACCAACTCTAACCCCGCGATTAGCATCCGCCTTTTAAAGGATCTGCTGATCAGCAAAACAATTTTGATGTATATATATATTAGAAAAAAGTGCACAGAAAGTTCAATTGAGAAGCAAAGTTTGGTCTATCTCCTGTTGTCAATTTATGTTTCTATTACGAAGAATTATGGGGTGTTTATGCTTGCCTATGATTCCTAGTGTTTTTTTACGACATAGACAGAACAGCTCAAAGAGAGCAAAAAAAAAGAGGATTTTGCTAACCATCATTAGACTGTTAACAGATGCACATTATCAATGGTATTATTGTTCACATGACATGTGCCTGAACAACCAGCAAAAGATCCTTGGACGGTGGATCTTGCTCTCCGTGGCTAACATGCCAACTCTAAGCCACGATGCTTGGGCTCTTAACTGCCACGACCCATTCCCAAGAAACCAATTGTCAGCTATAATTGATTAGTGCTGTAGTTGTCAGTTAATATTAATTAGTGCTATAGATGCTATTAATTAGTCCAGCTCGGTTCGCTCTGCCTACAAGTCAGTGTGCTCGCGCCAGGTTTCAATGGCCCTGCTAACTCTCTCAGTTGGCATTTTATTGTCATTTATTAAGGTGTCACATCAGCTAAAATAATAACATGGCAAAAATTTTAAGAAGAAAAAGAAGTTATGCCTTTCATTAGAATAAAAGGAACCCAACACTCTTTCCTAGACAATAAAATGAAATGAAAGTGCATTGAGCATCTTTTCTTCCATTCTTCACAATTTGATCCAATCATATGTATCTATTTAATGTTCTAACTATCATATGAAACTGTGAAAATGAAAGTGTGCATTGAGAGATATAATTTCATTTCATAAAATACAATTACAAAGCTGATGTGTCATGCTTGAAAAGTGTGAAATAAAAGACTCTACTGAGACTGGCCTAACTTCAACTAGATTCACTCGACCAAGGTCCTTGTCTAACTCACCCAAAAAACAGAGAAAAGCACAAAAACATTTCAAAAACGATCAGAAAGAAAATCCATTGCATTCAATCAGAAAAACTGCATGTCATCAATCTGATGTTTGAAACCAGAGACACTGTTTTCTCCATGCTAGAGTCCTCGTTGCATCTCCTGACGAAGCAAATTACATGCCAAGTCCAAGCAAGTACTCCCTGGTCTTCAAGATATTGCAGAAGAGAAGAGTTGTGAGGAGGAATCGCAGGAATTGGAGATGGACATCGTTAATCCTTAGAGTGATGTTTGGGCTTTGGTCAGGACATTGATCCAGGGCAGAATTTCTTTTCCAAAGCCGCTAGCTTGTAGACAGATCCTACAAGTCTGACCCCCTTCTGATCATCGAAATAAATTTTATTTATATATGAGTGTACACAAAAGCAAAGTCCCATTTAATTCTCTCAATATTTCGTGAGACCTTCCTTTAACTTTTGCATAAATGGACATGGATCATACAGTTAAACTCACACCTGTCATTGTGCTTAGCTACACATATACACAAATTAGAAACATGCATTGTGATAATTTGTTCAGCCAACGTGTTTGGGCAGCACGTTGTGATAGATATAAATAAAATGGAAAGAGAAGGCAGAACAGTAGGCAATTTTCAAGGTCCCGGTTGAGCTCTCCATTAGTCCATGATTGCTTCTTTTTGCTCACAAATATCGGGCACCCTTCTTAGGCACCAACAAAGAGCAGATCACCTTCGTATCTCGAAAGAATTGGGAAACCTTGTGGACAGTTAGGGCACCAACAGGACAGCTAGCTTTCTACTTGAATCCAACCTTGACCTTGTGTCCAAGTAAATAGCGATGCCAGTTTCTAGCTCGTGGACCCTTTTGTTTTTGAAAAGTTTTATGGCGTACAATACCACTAATGTTATACTGATGGTATCGCAAACTATGAAAAAAATTCCGGCCGAAGTTTTGTAATTTTTGCCGAATTTCGTTTCTACCTTCATCTGGTTTTGGATCGGTTTTGAATTTTTTAGCCAAATTTAATTCAAATTTGAAAAAAATTCAGACTGAAACCGGCCGATTTTTACCGAATTTTCTTATATCACCCTTAACCGGTAAATTTTTATACCGAATTTCAAAACTCTGATTACAAAAGGCACCACGGTTCTTGCCACCCTACACTGTCATCAATTTCACATGTGCCACCACCCATTTTGCGCCATCATTTAATTTTTTTCCCTTAAATACACTAGTAATTTTTATACCACTCAAAATATTGTGCACTATAAAACTCTTCTTTTTTTTATGATGTCACCAAGATGCAATACAACAGAGAACTTGTATGCAAGGACGATCACTTGCAGGCATTGGTGATCGTTGGCGATCAGAGATCCAACTCAAGTGAAGCCAAGAAGAAAATGGTCTGTTTCAGAGTCTTTCTTCTGAATATTCAGACTGTTTTCTTATTACAGCTCAGGAACTAGTTTTCCACTTACATTGTTAATGAAAAAAAGGGTGCTCACTGATTTGGGAGGTCCATGATTCATAAGTGGCACTAGTGTAAACAGGTAATAGTCATGCTACTCACACGGCAGGTATCTCGACAAATAAAATGGGATAGAATGTTATCAAACAAAGCTCGGAACATTAACAAGTGTGGAAAACGATGAACATCCAGACTTCTAGACTAATACACGTGCAATCTAACAATCTACACGACACTACAACATTAAAGTTATATCACCATTCTTCATGATTGATTCGAAAGGATAGGTTGGATGCACCTAATGCACTATTGGAGGTTGCAAGATGCCTATGATTAGACAGCATAGGAAAGATCAAATGCTGAATTCATATGAAACATGCCAGCTATGTTGCATAAAGAGCCTTGAAGTCAAATCCTGTCACCAACAGCAGAGCTACTTTCTCCAATTCCATTTTGTTCATGCTCCACCAATTTGGAATGGATCATGATGAACAAAGCTGCATGCTCGTGCAGCTACCTGTGCTATCAATACTGGAGACATGACATAATAATATGCTGATTCATATAAGACATACAGGGAACAAAAACTTTTTTTTGAACTCGAGGGAACAAAAACTTGCTAGCTCCAAACCACGATGTTCGACATTATGGTTAGAACAACTATGCACCAACACTAAACTTTGAAGCATGCACTCATATCATGATCCATCACTATATTGGCAGAAAAAAAGATCCATCACTATAATATACCACCATCACGATTCTTGCAGCCAGTAACTGAAACATCTCACATTTATAAGATACCCAGTTGACAAAAGTAATGCACCAACAAGCAACAAGTTTGATACTCTGACTGCTATGCTTCCATCATATCAGAAACCTTTTGATCGACAGCATATGGGAGATGGAACAGCATGATTCCTTCTGCCCACCATCAGAGCGATGCCAACCCAATGCCTATCTGAATTTTCTGTATATATAGGCCCAGGATTCCAAAAACACACAATTGTCCAGCACTTTCTATTTCCTTCTCTTACATTTTTCAATTAAATACAGAGAAAAGCACCATTATCAATATGGCTTGTCATCTAAGATCGATAAGCTTGCCATCTAGGCTACAATCCAGCAAAGCTGCAGTGCAGCAGGAGCTACACATCCAAGAGGCAATCATCTCTTTCCCCTCCACAACTATCATCACATTGTGTGATGGTCTAAGGAGGCTTGGAGACATCTACAATGGTGTCGAGGAGATGATTCACTTGCCAAGAAACCAAGTTCGCTCTTTCCAACAAAGGAAGGTGTTGGATGGAGAAATGGAACGTTCGCTTGTGCTGCTGGATCGCTGCCACACCATGCAAGAGATCTTTGTTGAGCTGAAGGCCATAATTCAAGAGATACAAGTGGCCCTGAGGAAAGGAGATGATGCGGTTATTCAAGCTAGGATCCTATCATACAACCGCGTGGTAAAGAGGACAAAACAGGATTTCAAGAAAGCCAATAAGAAGGCCACTTCTGAGTCTGACAACACAGACTCTGCGATGGTCAACCTACTTACAAAGGCTAGGGAGATCACCATCTCTCTGCTTGAGTCCACACTGCAGCTCTTGTCAAAGCAAATCGAAGTGCCCAAGCGATCTCTTGTCTCAAAGACATTTCACAAGAAAAAGGCAGTTGTTTGCGAGGAGGGCCAATTGCAGGCGTTAGAGTGCATAATTGGAGATCTTGAGAGCGAGGCAGGGCATCTGTTCAGGATACTGATCCAGAGCAGAGTCTCTCTCCTGAACATCCTTGGCTCATAGATACTCCTAGTCACTCTCAAATCCTGTTGCTGGCATGCATCCGCCTTTTTAAGGATCAGCCAATCCTGATACTGTTTTGATATATGTATAGAACACAATTGTACAGAAATTAACAGAAAAAAATAGGCAAAGTTTTGAACCATTTCATGTTTGACAGCTACATGATTTAGTGTATATTTGTTTGCTTTGAGATCCTTAATTAGTGGATCATTCTTTGCATTCATTAAGGATGCCAGGTCAAAGCAACAAGGCTAAGTTTGTGATCAGCACAATAAATCATTCACCCTGATTCCCTCACACATTTTGCTGCACAGATGCAGTCTGGCAATACGATCGAATATTGTTGTTAAGAACGGTTAAACCTAACGAATTCCTATTCAGTGGATTGGACAATTAATAGATCCAACATCCCCATCATTAGAGTACGTTACATATGTTGTATGCATTCTTATCCACAGTACATTCCATCATGACTCATGAGACTACTAACAATACCTCTAGATGATTGACGAGTTACAATAGGTAAGTAGCTAGGTATTGTCAAAAATAAATGGTATATGCCTCTTCAATTTTTGTCAAATATGGTGTCCCAAAACAGAATGTAGTATTAACAAATTTGCCTTTGAAGAATGTGTCATGCAAAATTGTTCTGGCTGCAAAATTATCTCCCTTGTTACTTATTCTCACTTTGTTGTACGCATAGTCAAGGATCTATAACTGCCGGTCGGCGCAGTTTTCAGAAAAAAAGGGTAGCATAAGCAGTTTATAAATCATCAATCAGTACTATAAGCAGTTTTCAGAACACTTGATGCATGGTGGTCAAGCTGTTGGCTGAAGCAAGAGAGGTGGCTGCATCAGTGCTCCAACTGACATTGCAATATTCATGCAATTTGTTTTGCCATGTTGTATCAAGTCACTACTAGAAAATCAACCAAGGCCCAAGGTTTTTCAACGCTCAGGCATTAACTTATACCATCGGGAAACATAATCTCCAGTCTCCATGACATTACATAAGAAGAGAGTTGTGTGTGAGGAGCAACTGCAGGACTTGGAGATCTGTGGCAGTGCTCAAAGATGTTATGCTGTGATCAAGCAACTGAGAAAGGAAACATGACACGGGGACTATCTCACCATGTAAAGTTGTGATCAGATCAGCATGAGATTGGAGGTGATCAAAGTCAACTAGCACTTCTTTCTTCCACCGGCAATTTGTTTGTTAAATATTCGTTCTCAGAATCTGGATCAGCTGCTAAACCTCACCGTCCTGCACCCGTGCAGGCGAGATTGCCACCGATAACCCAGACATGACAACCTCGTAATCAACGACAGCTAAGGAAACCTCGTGAGTTGGGCGCTTCCGTTGCAGCACAACAGTTGATTACACATGATAATGATTCTTGCTGTCTGCCAGTTCATATGTGCAGCTCCATCTCCTCGTTCGCTATATAAAGAGGGAAGACCAAGCCGGGAAGACACCATTGCAGCAGCTTGCCTTCTCTTCTCTTCTATTTCAAGGGAAAAGAAGCTTCACAGCTTAGCTTCCTTTATAAGCATGGCCTGCCACCAAAGATCCGCGAGTGTGCCTTCTTCCTTTATAAGCATGGCCTGCCACCAGAGATCCGCGAGTGTGCCTTCGAGCCCTCGTTCCAACAAAACTTGTGTCGAGGAAGAGCTGCAGAGCCTGAAGGCAACCATGTCTTCGGCTGCTTCGACTCTTGAAACCATGATTCATGGTTTCATCAAGCTTGGGAGCATCTACGGCTCCATCGACGAGCTCACATGCTTGCCCAGTAGCCAGCGTCAGCAGAGGAAGGCAGTGGAGGAGGAGCTCGAGCGATCTCTCATCTTACTCGACCTCTGCAACGCTGTGCAAGTGAGCTTCACAGAGCTCAAGGCAACTATCATGGAGGCACAGGTGGTTCTCAAAAGAGGAGATGATGTAGCTGTTAAGGCCAAGGTTCAGTGCTACGCTCGCTTGGCCAAGAAGGCGCTGAAGCAGATCAAGAAGATCAGCAGCAAGGTTGCTGCTGACATTTATGCTTGAATCGACATTTGATCTCCTGTCAAAGCAGATTGCAATGCCGAGTTCTAGCAAATGGTCTCTTGTATCTAAGGCGCTCCATAAGAAAACAATTGTCTGTGAGGAGGAGCAGTTGCAGGTGATCGAGTTGAACATAGTTGATCTCGAGCTTGGAGTTGAAACTTTGTTCAGGAGAATGATCCAGAGCAGAGTTTCTCTTCTGAACACTCTTAGCTTATAGATAGATCCTCTACCAACTCTAACCCTGCGATTAGCATCCGCCTTTTAAAGGATCTGCTGATCATTGAAACAATTTTGATGTATGTATATATGAGAAAAAGTGCACAGACAGTTACTCAACTGGTCTCTCTTGTTGTCAATTTATATTTTTTGTTCCGGAGAATTTGTGGTGTTTATGCTTGCTTGGTATTCCTATTCTTTTTTCTCACAACATACACAGAGCACCTCAAAGATAGCCAAAATTTTAGAGGGCTTTGCTAACCATCATTGGACTTTTAAACAAATGCACATTATTATTGTTCACATGACGTGCCTCAACAACAAGCACAAGACCCTTATACGATGGATCTTGCTTGCTGTGGCTAGAACATGCCAGCTCCAAGGCACGAGGCTCAGGCTGTTAATTAGCACTACCAGTTTCCTAGAAACCACTAGTAATTAGTGTTGTAGGCATTGTTATAAAAACATCTTTGAGCAGTATTTTCTCCAGAAGAAATATACTTCTACTCTATATAATCTATACCCCTAATACCATGCGTAATGGTCCAGCCCGGTTTGCAATACCCCACGAGTCAGTGCCCTCGCCTTAAGTCTCAATTGATGGCCTGTATCCCTTACAAGTCCAACCGGCTCGCGGCCAATGTCCTGTGCTAAACTCAACCAAAAAAATAGCTCTAATGGGAGTAGTGCTCCTCGACCATCAATAATTCAATATACGGTGTGGAACCAAATCTAATATTTGACAACCCGCTGTTGCACTTGCACTGCTTGTGCTTGATGATCTTTTGAATATGTAGTTTTGACATCAATAGGCACTTGTGCGCCAATGGAAATGGAGACAACACATTCTGAACATATGCTTAATTTCCAGTAAAGATTCTCCTAAACTGAAGAAACAAAAGAGAAAAAAACGTCAGTTTGTTGTGGAGATAGCTGTCTTCGTCGCAGTAGCTAAGGCCCACATTAACGGTGAGATTTTTGTTGCCTGCAAGGTCAACTTTCTGCTTGTTTCATTATATATAGAAGCAAGCGATATCCACATTTCTGACACAATTACTTTCAGTTCTGCTCTCTACACTTCCATTTCAGAAGAAATCTGTAGCAATGCAGTCATGGATAGATTTGCACACTTGCACCTCAGGTCTGATAGTGTGCCTTGGCTTCTACGAACTAGACGTCTATGAACAATTCCAGAGCGTAAAGACAGCAGTTTCTTAATGATCTGCGATTTGGAGAGGACTCTAACTGTTTTTGCAAGCTTGTGTGCCCGGGTTCAAGCGATTGGCAAGGATGGCATCCTTGACATGCAACTGGTTGCCAAGAGAGACAGAAATGAAGCAGTTGTGTGAGCCAACATTCGGTCATACATCCGATTGGTGAAGAAAGCACAAAACAAGCCAAAAGATCAGCAAGACATATACTGGAGTTGATCAGAAAAACTGCATGCACGTGACCAAGCTGACGTCTTAAGCCTGTGATATTATTCAGCTTGATCAAAATGCAAAGACTTTGTTGCCTCTCCATATTCTTCATGTTCTACTTCTGAATTTTGAACCCTACCAAACATTTTCCTTCTGAGACGTAATTCAAATATAATTGGAGGTAAATTCCACAACAAATTTGTGTGAATAATCCTCTGCCGTATTTCGTTTCAAAAAAAAAATCTCTGCCGTATAAAATTTTGCTACCTCTCTGTCGAATTCACAGACAGCATCTTGTATATTTTGCACCTAGTATTTTTCTTTGTTCAAGCAGTTATTTGTAGATATGGCTGTGTCAGTCATGAGAAAATGAAGTTTCACACAACTGAAGACTAGCATTTTCTTTAAAAAAAAAATTAGACCGAAGAAGTTGGTAAGACGTACGAAGGAAAAAAAAAACTGAAGGAAATTTGAACGACTCCGCCGTGCAAGAAGCCCACACGGCCCAAAAAGCCAGGACAGATTACTCTCTATCCGCAGGAGTCCAAGAACCTTGTGCTCAAAAAGAAAAAGGAGTCCTAACGGGTAGGGACCACCCCCGAACCTTAACGATGCTAGAGCTGAGGAGCCCTGCGCCGTCGCTGGAGCTCGAAGCCCGCAAGGGCGAGAAGCGCCGGCGCCTGGGGGAGGAGGGCCATGGAAACTTCGACACCATCTGCTGTCGTCCTGGTTTCGAACAACACGCACATTCAAAGGAGATACTGCGTGCGGCGCGCTGGATCGTCCATGTCTCCTCTACCTCTCCTGGTACAATCATCTAATAACTATGTATTAAACCTCTCCACCTCTAACCCTTCTCGCTAATGGCGTGGCCGGCATTAATCTCTCCATGCGCAGATGGGAGATATCAACGGCAGTGCAGCGGCATCTTCATCCAGTGGAACAAGAAAGAAGGGCGTGCTAGGATACTGACTTCCGATTATGTTGGTTTCTGCACCGGCGACGGGAAACTGTGCGATCCGGCGCCCAAGGTACCAGCGGCAGTTCTTTGCTCTCGTAACTATTCTGAGTTCAGTCAGTTTCAGTCTGTTAATCCGGTCTGTTAACCCGCAAGAAAAAGTCTGTTAATCCGGTCTGATCAGTATTCGCATCCTGCATATATAGTCTAGTACGCTTCGATCATGTATGTTTACTGCCTGTTATTACAGTTCCCCATTCACAGACTTTTATTAGCAACATTTTCTTATCGCTCATGGAGTCTGGAAAGTGCACAATTCAAATAGATTATCGTTTCTTTGCATTGTAGCTCATGCAGGAAACTAGGCATACTGATTTTGATGTGTTCTAGATCTAGTGCTTTCTGAAGGTTTCTTTTGTGCTGACCTTGTTTTAACTAATTGCATTTCTTGTGCGTGCTTAAATAAAGAGAAACCCACATGTAAATCCATCTCTTCAGTCAGTTATGCATGACGAATTCCACCTTTGTTCGTAATGGGTATATCAAATATCAACTACAGATATTATGAAGTCCCTTGTGATTATACTTTCATGCCTTTCAATATAGCATAGTTTCAAGGACCTATTTGATACAAACTTACGAAAGTCCTTACTGACATGACCGATCTGCTTGTTCAATAATATCAAATGCCTCTTCAAGGCACTTGTGTGCCATATTGCAATGCTATCAGCTCAGTTTGCTATTGATTATTTTTATTCGCTCTTGTGATGACTTTACATCTAATCTTGGCAGATAGATGTTCACTTGCGGAATAACGACGTCGTAGAAGGATATGTTTTGTTTCTCGATGAACACTATCAATTTGCATTGGTGGAGATCTCCATGTGCTCTTCATTTGAGGTTGAGCTCCCTTCCTTTGGCTGTAGCCCATGTTATGGTCAGAAAGTGTTTACATTGGCTAGGGACAAAGACTTGCATTTACGCCTTGTTCACGGGACTATCTTGCGCGAAGAAGAAAATCACTTACTGGTTCTCAACTGCACACTCCCTCCGGTAATATCATACGGGCATGATCGCTTTATATATCCATGCATGCTGCTGTAATGTTGTATTAACTCGGTTGCTACTCTTCGTTGTAGTGTTCCTCAGGAGGGACAGTGATAAACCACACTGGCGATCTCATAGGGATTTCGTCGAATTGGGCAATCTGTTCTATTACTACAATCCTCACATGCATTGATATGTGGACTAGGTTTAGGTATGTTTTATGTCTTCACTGCTGTTAAATTTAGCATGTGCCCTCCGAAATAAAAATGAAGTCGCTTTCGAACTTGTTAACATTATTTGATTTTTACAGCTTTTACAGTTTAGGAACCAGTTGATAGTAATTCACAACATTGTATCTGCACAACATGCATGTGTTAGATCAGTCTCGGTACTCGACAGTAGTTTATTGAATAATGAACTACGCAACGTACCCTTTTTTAAGACATTCGTTTTTGCTAACTGGAAAATGGAATCACCACAGCCACAACGTTATGCAAGTTGGAAATCGATTATGGCTAAAAAAACTTTCTGGATAACAGT